>KZ808237.1:73514-102807 GCA_000696205.2 Oncopeltus fasciatus
ATTAAATTAATTTAAATAAACTATTAAAATAAATAAGAGTACAGCTCTTCTTTAGTATAGTATTTTATTTCAATAATCATTAATTTTGATTAAATTATCCCAATGAAGTACCAAATTTTGATTACCTAAATCAACCCACTACAATGAACACTAGAATAATAGGTTCATTCCTCTATTTCTCCAAGTTGAAGGACACACTTTGGATGTGTCCAATTATTTTATACATAGTTCAGGACTTATTTTAAGATTTAAAAAAAAGTAAAATAAAGGCCACAGATGTCTGTCATGTGGCCCCCCTCAGCCTAAAAACTATATACATCAGTTTCAGAAGAGAAACCTGCTACTCCCATAATTTTGTATTCTGACCTTTAAAAAAACAAAGTTTTATTTTAACTTTTAAAATGATAATTTGAAAGAAATATTGATCTTTTTATGAAAATAAAAAAGTCTGTCACTAGGTCATAAGTGCAGAAAAGACAGGTGTGCCCACACAAATACTTAGTAGGCCACTAGCTTAATACTAAACACTTAATGTTGTGGTAATATATTACCAATGATTTAGATAAGGCTGCTCTAAAAATTTTTAAATCTTTCAGTTTTATTTATTTAATGGTATTGATTTTTAGTTACAATGAAAAAATAAATATATTAAGTAAAAATTAAAAGAAACTGAAAAAAAAAAGTTGCTCCTAGAATTATTAGTGTTAAAATAATTTCCAAATACTTTTGTTATTTATGGTTTACTGATTAGCACTGGTTTATTTCAAGCTGATAAAATTTTAAAAAATAAATCTTAAATATTTTATAAATTAACAGAACTATTATAAAGTTTATCTTAATCCTAAAGATTTTGCATTGTTACTAATTGACTAGGCTTTTATAAATATACAAATGATCATATGAAGCTAATAAAATATTAATGTCCTTAATGCTTGTAGTATTTATTTATCAATTTTATAAACACTTATTTATAAGAAGTTCTAATTTAATAGGTTCTATTTTAATGATATTTCCCCTTAATTTTCTTTAATTAAAAATAATCAATTTAAAATATCACAAAATATTGATTGGTAAATTCTTTCACATTAGTTATTTAATTTTTTTAATTTGTTAATATTTTATTTTACTAAGCCCAAAACCTTTCTTTTTTTTTTACACTCAACATGAAAAATAAAATCAGAGCTATTGTTATAATTTTTTCCTTACCCGCATAGATTTTGTAAGGTTACTAATGTTTTCATACACATACTCAATATAAAATAATGCTAAAACAAAACTATGCAATTCACTATTTGCATAATTTTAATTTACAAAAATTATGCCTGAAGAAATGTGTAATTATTTGTTATTTATGTTTGATGCATAAATTTATTGTTTACATTTCTTAATTAAAGTTAGATGTTGATTTATTTTGTAAAGTATTAAAAATAATAAATTAAATTTTTTTTTAATTGCACAAAGAGTAAGACTATCTTCAATCTAGAACCTATATTCTGGGACAAGTGGAGAGGGGTAGTGAGAGTGTAACCAACAGGTTGACAATGCTGCAGTAAAAAACCACTTTGACAATGGGGTGGAACAAATGGGCGAGCGTCCTCCTGGCTTTTCTAGGGCGATTCACTCCTCTCAGGGACACACCTCACACAGAAGTGGAAATGATCTAACAGGTGTCTCACTGGGAGTGGGTGCAGATCCTCACTTAATGAGGAGTAGAGAGGGAAGGACAGCTAACATTGTCAATATATTTGTCAATATTATTTATTTTTCTTTAAGAATAATCCCCGCTTTAATTAACATTTTAAAAAGTTAAGTTTCTTGACAAGTTATGTAACTAAATTAGTAAGCTATAGTCATATCTCAAGGTGTTTAATAAATATTCTTATCACAGCAATGAATTAGTGACTGTTTGATAAGATGACAACTGAACTTCAAGAAGTGTTATAGAATTATATATTCTTTACCAAAGGATGTAAAAGATAGTTCAAATTTCCAGCAATTTTAGAAAAAAAAATATACACTTAAATTTATATTTAAAAGTAAAATTTACTTAAATTTAATTTAAAAATTAAAGAAGAAAAATTCAATAACAACGTCTCCTTTCCTAGTTAAGAAGTTATCATAGACAAAACCTCAGACAATTAAAATAATACTATTTACAAATACAATTTAATAGTTAACGTTAATTTAGAATTTTAATAAATTTTATTTTTCTTTCGATAGAATAATTTTGGACATAAATAAGAAGAGAACAAGTTACCTTTTTCTATACTTTTATTATCCAAACAAATAATTACTCTGAACAAGACACCAAACACACCCGGAAAACATTATCCTAACAACAGTCCACCTTAACTATGTAATACTCAGATTGAACTGAGGTTGGAACCCCTCTTTTCAGTTTCAGTCTTTCTCCCACAGAGTGCAGCACCATTTCCATTCAATCTCTTTCTTATTTATTTATTTGAAATAAAGTTCAAAAATTTATGAAGTTATTTATAATGATTTTCTCCTCAAGTTAAATGTAATCTGAACTGTAATTGTATGACCTATTAATTCTAATTAATTGGCAAGTATGTAAGGTTAAATTAAAACTTACCTGTTTTATTTATTTTCTTGGCAAGAAAAACCTTATAATCGAAAACCAAAAATGATCAAAAATTTGAAAGCTTGTTGTTTTACCTAAATTTTAGGTTTAATAAATGCATCTTATATGGTCATATAAAGGATCATTACAGTTCGACCAGGAAAATATTAATAGAAACACTCATTTAAATGACATTACCTATTTCAATCAAAAGGAAATCGTTTTTTAAAGAAACCAGAAGATGGACAGGGTCTTTGAGAGAGTTCAAATTAAAATAACTGCAGTTTGATTCATATTACATACATCTGATATTTCTCTCTCACTTCCTTCCCTTTGTCCACAGATGTCAGTCAAAATGAAGACTTAAAGTTTACAACATAAATTTGAAATTTATCATTGTATGATATGATAAATTTTGAACATTTGAGGGCTAGAGAAAAATGATCAAGACAGGTACTGAAACAAAATATGTTTCTCCATACAATATACTTTTATTAATTATAGCTTAGAGCTTTCAAGGGCCCATAATCCCATCATCAGAGCAGAAAGAACTTAGAAAAGTAATGTTTTGTCCAGCTTGAAGGTAAGCCGCTAACCTTCAAGATGGACAAAACATAAGTTTTTTAAGTGGGCTTAGCTCTGACGATGGGATCATGAGTCCAGAAAGGGCTAAGCTATAAGTAATAAAAAGTATATTGTATGGAGAAACTAATGATTTAATGATGATGACTTTAATTTTAAAAGTCTGTCGAGCAGGAACTGAGATGAACTGGAGATAAAATTCTATGTTATTTCATTTTATAATAATATTATAAATGAAATTACATTGATAATTAATAAATAATAACATGTGATATATCATAATAATAATAATAGTAATAAGGTATATTATAGAGACATTTTGGATATACTAGAGAGAAGCTTTTCAACAAAAGGGTTGAATAATAATATAATAGCTGAGAACATTTTGAGATTATAACTCCATTCTCAGACCCCAGGAATCTTCAAGACACTTTTTTTTTCTTTTTAAATCACAATTGTACATTTTCCGTAGTCCCAACTACTTGGCTAGGTATCTGCGAATGAGCTAGCTTGCACATCATATTTTTACTAAGTCTAGCAGTTTTATAACTAGGAAAATTTTTAAATTTATGACCTAGATTTTGAAAAGTAGTATCACTCATGTTTGCTAATATTTCTTTAATTTTAGATAAAAAAAAGTGAAATTACAATTTATTGTGTACCATTTATACAATTCATCTATTAAAACCACTCAATAAATAATTGTAATTTTTGTTTTTGAAAAATTTCATTTTTGATCAACTTTGGCAATATTTTTGGTTTCTAACAATGACTATTGAAATTAATTTGCTTATTCGTTTTTTTCTATTTTTATAGTAAGTTTTCTTTTACAATAATCTACATTTTTACTCTCTGTTATCAATAGATTCCTATTTTAAAGGTCTATTGTTTAATTGATTCCTATTTTTCCAGTTTAGGCTTAGTTTGTCTATTGAATCATTTGAGGATGTACTGTGGTAAAGTTTTTCAATGCAGTAGAAAGATATACTTCATTAAAGAATTTATTTTCCCTTTGAAACAGAAGCTGAACGTTTTCAGAATTTAAGAGATTCATCTTAAGACCCCAGAAATCTTCAAGACGTGAGTCCATCATTAGACTCTTGAAGGCCCCTGAGCAAAGTTGGTCCTTCTATTTCAATTCTTCAATATCATAGAGTATTTGTTTATGTTTGTATTATGATAATTCAGCTAAAGAAATAATTACTACTGTTAGATCATTAAAATTTTCAAAATCCTCATCAAAATTACTAGTTACTGTGATACCGAATGTTGTAGCTTTAAAAAAATTGTAAAGCTACAACATATTCATATCATGAATATCAAATTGAACCTTTCTCCTAACTTGCTCCTAAAGGCAATCCCAGTGTCAACAGATTCACAGAACATCTCTTCCTGTTCAGACTACTAACATGTTAATCATGCTGATAGCAGAAAGTGGGGAAATGAAGCTTATAAAAGAGTAAGCAGGAAACAAAGAACTTTCATTGATCATTACTCATTATATTATAATAGAAGAGACTACTTAAAGTAATGGGAGGATGACATTAAAAGATGAGTGAGTTGATATCTGAAAATGAGGATTGTAATATAATTTTATTGGAAGATTTAAACTGTAGGGCGAGAGCTTGCAGAATTTGTGTTCCAACATATTAATTTGAGAAAATATAAATATTAATAAAAGCAGGAGATCCAAAGAATCTGTAATAGACAAAAGAGGTGCCAGGTACATTTCCAAAGCTCAATTTATATAGTGCTCATGAATGGGAGATCTAACCAGGAGAGACCAGGATGAAGAATATACTTTATTATACTTTATATATGCAAGGGAAGTACTGTTATAGATTTTTGTGCTATGTCGAGAGAAGCAGTAGAATTATTTGAAGACTTCAATGTTGGAGAGCAGGTTTATTCAGACTAATTACCTTGTTAATTATTACAATGCTGAAGACCCTTAACAGTGAAAATTTAATGTCATTCTGCCAATATTACCAAAATTTAATTAGCTAAATCAAAACCCAAGAGAATATTTTTTAGAATAAAAGACATCGTTAAAAATGAAGTGGCACCAAATATGTCAACTCCAGAAGAAATATGCTAACTCTTAAAACTTATCCGGGAGGCATCAAGGAATAAAATTGTAATGGGAAAAAGAAAAAAAGGCTCCAAAGTTTGATCAAGATGTTAGAAGCAAATAAAATAATCATGTATTTGCCTTAATAAGAACTGACAATAGCTTAGCCAGAGAAAAATATTTGAACTAAAACAAAAAATATAAGAAATTATTAGAAAGGAAAAAAAGATAAATATAAAAACCTAGTAGTAGCAAGCAACAAAATATCAATGACACAAAATATTGTAAGGAAATTAAAAAGTAAACCTTCCTTAACAGGAGAAAATGTTACTTCAGGGAAATGGTTTGAACACTTGAAAAATATGTTCCACAAAGATTTAGATACCCTACTTATTCAACATGTTGCACCTTACATAGAAAATAATGGCCTAGAGAAGTCCTGTCTTGAAAGATAATACTATTAGAGATTAAAATCAATAAGGCACCAGGGCCAGAAAAAATTACTGATGAATTCCTAGAAAAATTACTAATAACTTTTAACATTCAAAAAATTCCTGAATGTTTTCAAGAGTCAATCACTCTCCCATTTTATAACTCAGGAGAAAAGAATGATCCCCAAAATAATGGAGAAATAACTTTTGGTAATACTATTGGCAAATTATTTACTGGTCTACTAAAAAGCAGATTAACACAATGAGCTGAATATAACTATTTTCTTAAGCAATCACAGGTGGGGGTTCAAAAAAATTACTCAACAGATGATAACATTTTAAATTTGTTCAGCATCATTAACTTGCACCTCTCCTTTTGTTAGGGTTGATGGTTAGGGAATGTTTTATAATTTTGTTGGAATATAAGTTAGTAGTTAAAACTATAATTAATCTGTATAGCAAACCAAATATTCAGCTTGTTGTAGAGAGGGATTCACCAGATTATTTTTATTCTGATCTAGGCTTGAAACAATGAGACATCCCTAGTCAATTTCTGTTCAATGCTTAATTATTAATGATCTAAAAGACTCTAGGAAGTGGAATCTTTATTCCAGGGTGTTAAGGGTCGGAGTGTCAAACAGTAGAACAAATCATTGATTGAGATTGATTTTATTAGAGAATCACCATCTCTGTATGATAATCAAATAAAATTAAAAGCATTATTAAGAGCTTGTATGATGGATGGAAGATTTTAATCCTTCATTGATTGTTTAGTCCTTACAAATCATTCTTCAGATTCATTGTGTCACTTAGGTTCCAAACCAATTTTGGAATATATCCAGGCAGTAGCCTGTGGATTTTAAAAAGATCGAAAGAAGGCAATAGAGAGAAATTGGTTATATGTTCTATTGGAAGACTGCTCTCGAATGGAACCAACAAGGCTAGAGAGAAGTTGGAAGACCTGGCAAATGAAAGTAGAAGTTGAGTGTAGAATGGCGGGGAAATTTTGGCAGGGGATCAAGATTTTCTGCCAGGAGCGGAAGAGTGGCCACAAGACATAAGTCAAGTTCAAAATTTCTTATATCATTCAATGGTAATTTTAAAACAATTTTATGATAAATAAATTGTCATTAATTTATAGAGCTGAACTATGAAGAGAAAAAGGGTATGTGAAAACAAAATTTCATTAGAATCCCTGTAGTTTTCATTATGAAAAAAAAATACCTGTTGAGTTGATGTTAATTATGAGGATTTATATCGAACTTGTAATATGATAAAATATACTTCTACTGCTTCTTTGATTAACGATTTATTTTAATGTAAGACAGCTTTATACAATCTTTCAGAATCAATTTTACAAATCAATAAAATAGAAACCTTAAACATGGGGATTCATGAAATTCCAATTTTAAATTGAAAAAGTCTGTCAAGCTGAAAATGTATAAAATGCTTATTTATTATTTATACTTTTAATTTGAGGAATAGCTTCCTTTTATCATTCCTCTTTAATAATAATATTTGAGTCATAGTTTACTAATGAGACATAACAAGCAAACATGTTTTTATGTTGTTTCAAGATCATTCAATTCAAGAAATAATTAATACCTCTGTATAATTAAAATATTTCTTAGAAAATAAGTTACATAAAATAGTTGTTCAGATTAACTCTCTCCCATACTCTTTAAAATTTTATACAGTTTATATATCGGAACCTACTTGGGCCGTATATATGCTTAAGAAAATGTCTTGGGTTAATAATTATCTGTTAACTGTTTTAATAGTTATCTCTATTCCTGATAATATTATCATATAATTTTTCTCATTAACTAAATATATTTTGGAATTATAATTTCAATCTATAAACCAAATTTAGGTTTTATTTAAATAACAATTATTTCTTATCTATTATTGTTTTGATATTTAGGTTTTCACATAAAATCTCACACTCAATAATCGGTTTTTGGTCATAATTATTTAAATTTTTTTTTATAGTAAGATAAATAAAAGCTAGTACTGAGCCATGGATGCTGAATGAGATGGAAACCTGTAGATAGCTCCTCTCTAAATGACCCTAAGTTATTGAAAGGGAGGCTAACACTTATTAAAAAAATAGATATTTTATGTATAAATACAAAATATTTTACATATTTCATGAAAAAGCTATTTTTAATAAAACACATAGTTACAGGTAAGTCTCAGCCTCGGATAAAACATTTTTATAATTAACAATTGACATTTTCCCTCCATTTAAATTTATGAAATTTTTTAGAAAAAAAAAAAGAAGCTACTTGAGCACAAAAGTGAAATTTATAAGACCAGAAAAACCATAAATTTTTCAAGGGGCTCAATTTTGTCAACTTTAAAACTGTTACGAATGGACCTTCCTTCAACATGTTAAAGATAGAGATCTTTTATCATTGTTGAAAGGAAGAGAAATCATTCAACAAGAATGATTTAAGTTGCTTATGAAATTCAGTGTTTAAGTTACATCTCAAGCAAATTATATGTACAAAATTTATTAGTAATGTTAATGATACTAAGATTAGGAAAATTAAATAACTACTTACTATTAAGAACTTTAACAAAAAAAAAAAACTATAAGGGTCATGGTGAAAGATTATTTTAGAGCTGGGCGAAATGGAAATCAGTTTGGGAAACCTAAATATCCAGAAAGGCAACAATTAGATCTCTTTCGGCGGCAACACAACAGAATGTCTGAATTTCATACTGTAGTACTCCTTCCTCAGACAGCATTATATAAGAAGAAAATATTCTAAAAAGGGAAATTTCTTCAGTGGCGAAGAATGGAGAATGAAATGGATAACACTTTATTTTTTAATAATTATTCATATATTTTATTTAATTAAATTTAATAATGAGGTTCGTTTGGAGGAATGTCAAAAGAAGAAAAAAAAAAATCTTTAAAGTTAAATGAAAATTTTTAAACTTCCTTCCAAGATAACCAGTTAGATAATAAATGTACTGAACAAAAAATTAAATTTGTTGCATTCAGGAAATTTGGAGGGAAGACATAAAAAGTACTTCTCCCTTTAATATTAATAAAGTTATTGTTGGGGGAGCTGATGAACCGGTACACATAAAATATATCAGAGATGGCATTTTGCTTGTTGAATGCTTGAGTAACAGCCTCCCCCCCCCCCTCAACCAAACCGATTTCAGCCATTATCGAATTCATCGGACGTTTTGCAAAAATAGGCTTAAATACTGAGTCCGATTTCATTACATTAAAAATTTCGTAGAGACGCAACTTTTGAAAATATTTTATCGGAGCTTCGCCGATCCTATATTATATAAAAATAAGAACANAATTACAATTTAAATAATTAACAAATTATGTATATATACTCAAACATACACACATTTTTATGTTCGCACTCTAGTGTTTACAATTTTTAATATAATGAAACCAGATTCAGAATCTGAGCTTCTTTTAGTAAAGAATTGGGCAAGCTCGTTGATGGTAAAAATCTGTCGAAGGGAAGGGGGCGTTTAAGTTAGAACAATGAAATATTAATATCTTTATTACAATTAGAGTTAGAGAAAAATGCATAGAAAAAAATAAGTTGAAAAATGTGATTTTATAAAATTTATATCCTAACTTAAAAAAAGAAAAAAAAACTTACATTTAAAAGTATATTTAAAAAGTATCGGCAGGCTCTTACATATTCCCTGGGCTTCATAGCAAACCCCTAAAAGTTCATTTTTAGTTTATATTGAATGAGGGAAAGATACTTTAGAGGAAGCCAAAATTTACTATTAGGTTATCTTCCTTTTTTGAGTAAGATGGTTATTCATATTATTTGAGTACGAAAAAGTATATAGAACAAAATATGAGTAACATTTAATTTTCTAACACTAATCAGAATAATAATAATAATAATAAATTTCTTAAGAACAACGTTTGTTAGGAAGAAATTTACGAAGATGAGGTGGTTGAATGATGAGATGAAGTGGAATGATTCCCCCACTCAACATCCCCCATGTCTGGCCGGTCTAGGGCGAAAGTGGTTAAAACTTTAACGCTCATTATTCTCACAAATACAATGTTAAGATAAAATCCCTCATTACTCTTATTAAAATATGTCTTTAATAAAACATGAGAAATCTACTTCGTTTAGGCATTTTTGCTGAGTAATCTCGAATCAGCTGCTTGCTTCCGATTAAAATGAGTGTACTAAAATATTTATGAGAATAAATTGTACTTGCTAGAAGGATTCATTATTACTGCAACAGTGATTTTATATATTCTTTATTATTTTAAGGTTTTTGAACAATAATCTATACAATGAATAATAAAGATAAACTCCTTTAACTTGCCCTTGTTTTAATTGAATGACCTCTCCATAATGCTTGCTTCATAACTAAGTATGCTAAGTCAAAACCTTATTTTTATTATGAATATAAAAAATTCCTAACCTGGTTTTTCTGAATTAATTTTAACGTGTTCTGAAGGAATATAGCTACTGCCTTTGTTCTAATGAAAGATTTTTCAAAATTTTCTCCAATCTAACCAACAGGACATATAAATATATGTTACTAAAATCAACTAATCGACTAAATATATAGTCAATAAAATCAATGCTGTATGGGCCATATTTTTTAGTTTATTTTAATGAAATTCTGTTTATTATAAAGCTTTTAAGTGCAAAATTAAAGGCTGAAATTGTTATTGAGAGAAATCGGTGGAATAGGGGTGAGAGATTACCTGAAATATAAATTTCTTTTTTTTTTTTTAAGTGGTGGGCATAATATTTATATTAGAGTAATCAAATTGAATGCATATTAGTTTATTGATAAAATACATATTTTAAGAGTGAGAGGGGTTGAATGGCATGGAAAGTTCAAAAAACATATATTTACCAACGATGCTAAGAAATTTCCTTAGTTTACACGGCTCCTGTCTGACAAACTATTTTTTTTTTTTTTTTTATGATATCATGAACTATAATAAATAATAAATAATTTGAAAATATTTCTGAGGACAATGAGAAATGATAGCTTTATCAGTTCTGATATGGACCTAAAAAGTTCCACCGAGTACTCTTATTATAGCAAATGTACCTAGTTATGCCTCTTTTGTTGAAGAATTATTAGTGAACCAGAAAAGGATTATTTTTTGGAATTAATGTTCCGCAATTGAATTAATTCAGTGAAAGGGCCATCCCAACTTTCGAAATCGAGCGGGATTCCTTGATAACATGACGTCCTTAGCTCTTTGTAGAGTGGACATATGTATTGGTTTGGCTCAAATGTGCTGAGGAATCCAAGATGGTTGATGGATAACCATTTGATTATTGTCGATATGGATTACCTTCTGGTTTTTAGTGATAAGTGAAAATTCATTAGTTTCAAACAGTCTCCCTTGTGCCGAGTCAATCATGTTCCACAAATTAGCTTTTGAAGGGGGTTGTTCGTGTCATCCTAGATTGCGCTGGAATTCCATTGATAATTGGTGACAATCATGTGAATTAATAGTTCCAATCATGAATCAACATAGTTTGATGAATGGTACAATGGATAAACTGTCAGAAATAACAGTAACTGATAGGAAGCCCATTGTAACCTGTAAGTTCAATATTAACCTTCTTCATTGAAAACATTGTTTTTATTTTTTATGAAGACTTATTTGAAAATGTTATTCCAGATGCTGGCGATAAAGATCTTTTCCTTAGTTTAGAAACTACTTTATGTACTTCACTTCCTCAGCAAGCAACAGAATGGCGAAGAGCCTATGGGCGGGCTGTCAAATCTGTTAATGTCTCAGCCACTTTTGTGCCTTTTGCAAAGGATGTTTTGCCTAAAGAAGGAGATTTCCATTTAATTGAGCAACCTATGTTTCATACATTTTGGACGCAGTGCTCTGTAAGTTTGAGAAAGTTATTTGGATTAATATTTCACTTCAATAAGAATTTGTAACTGAAAAGTATGGCTTTCTGAATTTTTTTTTTTAAAGTTGTTTCCCTTACTTGTGTATCTGAAGTAAGTTTCTATATTTATAACATTTGATGTCGCCTGAATAACTTTTTCATTGTATATCTTTCATTTATGGATATGTTATTGAAGAAGACTGATGCAATACAATTCTTTTTAATTAAAACTAATACATATAGATGATAAATTCAAAAATGTGGTATAACCTTCCCTTAGTTGAAACTATTAATGTTGAATCGAATTCTGGATAACTAGGAGGAATAAATGCTGCGTGATTAATCTTTTGAGCAATATTTTGTACATTTCACTAGTACATAGAGAATATGCTTTTCTGGAAATAATTGTGTACTAAGCCATCTGTATGAAAGTGACTGACAAAACACCAAGTGATTTAATGAAAAGAAGACTTCATTAGTTACTTTCTATTTAATCCCTTATAATTCTAAATTGTATGTGCTTAATTGCTGATGAAACTAAGTATCATAATTGCTATATATATCTGTTTTCATTAGCCTTCTAGAATGTACGGGATTAGACCAATTATTATTAAATATATCTGTTTTAAGTTTATGAATCAGTTTCTACTTATTTATTATTGTTTTCTGCTATAATTAAATTAGCAAATATTAAATATTTTTCATAAAACATACCAATGAAGGGATTGGATGGCAATTTATAGCCTACAACATGACATATTCTTCTTTTATTTTGTTATTAAGCCATTCTGACCAAATAAGGTATAAACCAATGGGGACAGATCATTTTATTATGAATAAAGTTAACCTTTATCATTTTGTTTTGAATTCAAGAATCACTAAATCAGACTAAAGTAAAATAATAATAATCCCAGGCTTCATTGGTATCTTCAAGTAAGTTGGAAGGTATTATGACAAAAGTTGAAATTACATCAATGTATTAGCAATAATAACTTTCTAATTAAGTTGTGGGCAAAGTTGTTTGATTTTCTAGCAATTTTTTATTAGATTTATTTGATAAAGAATGTTGCTATGTATTTTTTTAGGATTTGGAATATTATAAAAGTAATCTGCGTGATGATATTGAGCTTTGGATGAGAGTTCTTCAACAATTCAATTTATCAGAATGGATGATTGTAGTAGTGGAAACTTATGACTTTAGAAAATCAAATAAATTGTTACCGAGAACTACAGTATATGACAAGATAAAAAGTGATTTCGGTGCTAAGAATGCTGACAGGTTAGTGTTTTGGTTTATTTGTCTACTAAATAATAAACCATTGGAATTAGCACACTAATTTTCATATGACATCCTTCAAATTCTTGATTCTGTATAATAGAGTTTATAAAATTTATGAGAGTTCTCAAAGTTATGGACCTATAATTTGTTTAGTTCAATTTTTGTTACTTTATATTGTTTTCTATTACCTTCATCTGACTTTGCAAATATAATAGGTTAATTTGAAAATTATTAAATCAAAAATTGAAATTATAAAGGCTTTTTTAAATAAAAGAAGTTGAGGCTATGGCAGGACTCACTATTCTGATTACTAGCCAAACAAGCTGACCTCTGCCTTACCTTGGCCCTAATCCAGCTGTGCTAGGAACTTCTCCCTAGAGATCTAGCCCCCTAGGTGTATGTATTAATTTACCACTACTGGCAGGAGTTCGACTGAAAGGAGTCACTTTTTGGTGGCCCAAATTGATGGTACCACACTAGGGATTTTTCATAATCCTTGTAATGTAATCTATAATCAATATTTTTTTAAAGAAAAATAGTTTAAGCCACTGCGGGTCACAAACTAGAGTTTTCTGATCATTGGCTAGATGTGCTGATCTCTGCACTATATCGGCTTTAATCCGGCCGTGCATGAAACTTCTCCCTAAAGGACTTTTGGCAAGAGAAGGACTGAAAGTAGTCACATTTTAGATACCCATACCTACCGGTGGTTACTTTTAATAATAATTAGGATCCTTCTAATATCAATTAAAATGGTTATTTTTAAATAAGAAAAAGTAGAGCAAAGGTCATTATATCTATCAAGTAATCAGAAAGCACCTGGGAGGCTAGGAAACATGGTGTGGTTAGGGCCCACTTAGTGTAGTGGTCAGCACGTCTGGCTAGTGATCAGATAAGGAGGCATAACATAGCTACATAAATCTAAATCCTGTTGGTCTTATGTTCACCAAACGCATTTTTAATACCAAGTCTGCCACATAGAATTCAGAAGAGGAAGGAATATTTTAGACAAAGTATTCATTGTAAAACATATTCACTTTAAAAAAAACCTCTTAAAATTTTCTTCAAATACTGGTGATATACTATTTATAAGATAATTATATTATACAAGTCAAGTTAGTCAATTTCAAAGCCGTCCTTCGACTCCATTGACAGATTCTGTTTTTGGAAATGCATGGCTGAACTGGGACAGGGCCTGATTAAAGCATAAGCAAATGGCTCAAATTGCCAAGTTCTAATACAAAACTATTTATTTAATATATAGTAGAGTATTTTTTAATATTGCATTAATTTATTCTTATTTTTTTAGTTTACGAGTTAAAATTGTATCAATGTACATTAAATTTTTGGATGTATTAATAAATAACACCTTTTTAAAAACTCAAGTAAATAAAGGACCTTTATTCCTTACACACACACAATATCAATAATACACACACACACACACACACACACACACACACACACACACACACACACACACACACNTACATATATGTATATATACATATATACAGTCAGTTACAGGAGTAAAAAACTAGTCTAAAATGCCGGCAGTTTCGGAATATTTAATTCCTTCTTCAGGGCCTACATCAAATCAGAAAATGACACTGTATAAAAAACCAATCATCTAGTAAAAATATAAATAATTATTCAAAAGTAGCATAAAATTAGTTAAATATTAAAACTATTATATAAATAGTGAGAGTTAAAAAATATAATTAATTTTAGCTTAAAAAATATGTCAAATATTTTTAAAAATAACAATAAAATACAATTAATTAAGAATAAATATCAAAGGGGAATGGAAAATAAACATAGAAAATTTTATGAAGCGATACATTTTATCCTGGGCGGTAATTCTTTTAATTATGAACAGGATACCCAATTTATAGGTGAAATATGGTACACAACTATATTTTGGCAGAGGGTATGAGGAAGCATGAAATTCTCTATATCTCTTCTCTGAGTGCCCTGGTGGGGGATGAAAGTTGGGAGTAGGAGATAAGGACACCCGAGAGGTGATAAGTTAGGACCTGCGACCAGTCAGGCCTAGGTTTTTAAAATAGTAACAGTAGTCCATTCCAACTGGTCTCATCTTAATGTTGATATTTATTCTTAATCAATTTTATTTTATTGTTCTTTTTTATAGTTATAATATTTGACACATTTATTTATTTTTTAGCTAAAATTATTTGTATTTCTAACTCTCACTACTTGTATTATAATAATTTAAGTATTGAGCTAATTGTAAGTATATTATTTTGAATAATTATTTATATTTTTACTATATGACTGGTCTATTATATATAGTCATTTTCTGTTATGATAAGAAGGCCCTAAAGAAGGAATTAAATATTCCGATACTGTCGGCCTTTTAGTCTAGTTTTTTACTCCTGTGATCGACACCCACATCCCACTTCCACTATGATAACCCCGGTCATTTTGATTACGTACATTGCTACTATTTTGATAAAGAAACATTATTGAAAGTGCATATTTATATTGAGAGTTTTAAACACTAAAAAATAATGAATTGTTACATAATTATTTCATAATTTTCTTAAATAATAAAATCAGGTTAAATGAGGAGTTAAAGTTAAACTTTGATTAATCTCCATTCCTAAGTGTTTAATTTTAAAATCATAATTATGATTATTGAAATAATCTCTTTTATAGGTGTCTTTCTGTGATCAATCCTCTTCGTTCTGAATCTCGTTATGCCTGTTCTTGGAGGGGTTTGGTTGTAAATACTCGTTTACTTCTTCTTGCTGCTTTTGATAGAATTCTTTTAAAATTTGAGGAAACTATTCGAGAGCAAAGAGAACGAAGAAATCAGCCTGGATGGAGCTTCACAAAGTATTTTTTGTTGCAGGTTGGTTTCTTGTATAATAAGCGCTTGTTAAAATTCTAACCCAAGAGAAGCTCTACCCCAATTTTAACCCACTAGAATCTCTACCTACATAGGCATTGGTTCCTTTATCATCATTGTATCTGTATTACTCTGGATTGGGAGCTCAAAGACAGTAAATAATAATGAAAGTACATTGTTTACATTATTTATCTATAGTCCTTTTTTTGTAAAAAAAAAAAAAAAAAAAAATGTGAAGGTTGCTTAAATTGTGATAACACCTTTTAAACAATGTTCCTATCCCCTTCCAAGTACTCTCATCTTATAAAAATAAATGATCTTAAAATTACAATTTTTTAAAAATATACTAAAATGTGAAGGATTTAGGAAAATTCAATACCTAGTTTTAAGGAGATCATCAGAATAATATGAAAATTATTAAATACTACAATTAATAACACTGGGGAACAATTTGAAACTCAATTTCTGTTGAGTTAGATTTTTTAGCTGTTTTCTATAGAATTGGGCATGCTGGTTTCAAAATGTTTTTAGTTTTCTTCTATCACGTCACGTTCGGTTTCTATGTGGGTGGGACACATGCTGGTCTAGACCTGCCTGTTTAGTTATGTCTGTTATACTGTGGTGAAACGTTGTGTGTCGGTAAGCAGTATTTAGTATTTCATTACCGAAGTGTATAGAACTACATAGTGTGTTTGAACTGAAGCGTTTCCTTATGGCTACCTCTGCTCCTACGTATCGAAAGTGCTAAATCAGCCCCGATTCGTTTTGTTATATATGTGGCAGTTTTACCATTCCCAGTCAAAGGACAAACATCAGTATATTTGTCAGACAAGCATATTTTGCATATTTTAAAGTGAAACTTGGTGATCAAGATAAAGCATGGGAACCTCATAAAGTGTGTAAACAGTGTGTTGAGGGTTTATGGATGTGGACCAAGGGAACACATGCTAAGCTTCCATTTGGTATACCTATGATTTGGCGTGAGCCCAAAGATCATTCAAGTGATTGTTACTTTTGTTTAGTGAAAGCATTGGGATATAACAAGAAAAACAAATGTAAAATAGAGTATTAGGATACTAGGGTTTACCGTCAGCTATATGCCCAGTATCGCATTCAGCCAAAGTCCCCGTGTTAATGAATTTCCCTCTTTGAAAGAAGGGGAATACGGATATGGTATTTAATAACATTGTTAAAGACTTTCTTGGAAATACGAGCATTGAATTGCTCCGAAATTGTCCAGCTACTCTTAGAAAGCTTCCAAAAGCTAGGTTGCAACATGAGCATTAAATGTCATTTTTTACATAGCCACCTTGCAAATTTCCCGAACAATCTTGGTGCAGTGAGTGATGAGCAGAGTGAGAGTTTCTATCAAGATTTGAGGGTCATGGAAGCAAGGTATCAAGGTAGATGTACGTACGTATGATGGCTGACTATTGTTGGAGCATCAAACGCGAATGTACACAAACTAAACACTCCAGAAAAAGCTACAAATTCAAATTTTTATCTTAATTTTTAAGTACTGTTTATTAATTAAACAATTTTATGTGTATGAACTCTAAATTGAGTAAGTTAAATTACTTACATTAAATGTTTAGTAAACTGTATATTTGGTACGATTTTACTTTATGTTCTTTTAAATGCATGATTTTTATGATTTCTGAGGATATCCTGTAGTTTAAAAAGTTGACATGATAGACAAAATCTGAGGTTATTCTCAGATTCAGACAACAAGAATTAGTGAAAAAAACAGTGTCAGATCTAACTCTACAAAAAATGTGTTCCCCAGTGTAATAGTTGAAAAGAAAATATAAGTTTTTTTATATAAGAAGGGGTAAGTTGTTCTCCACTGATTAGTAGTTTATTACCTTCTTTTCCAGTTTTGTATTTCTGTTTTAATATAATCCTAAACATTTTGTGTTGTGCCCGTATGCGTGCATGCATGCATGTGTGTGTGTGCGCGTGCACGCTCGCGCTTGTGTGATATTTCATGAACATGAAGCATTGTCTTTTATTTGCTTTACCTTGTGAACTATTAACTGCTCTGTGCCTTATCTTCTGAATAATAATCATGATCTCCTGTTTTATCTAATAATAATAATAATCATCATCTATTTATTTTGTTTTGTGAGTTGGAGAAATGTCTCAATGCCCTTAAATGCAACCAAATAAAGTTTAGTGTGTACTATTTCCTAATGTCTTCTTTTTATGTATTCAGTGCTATTGAAACATTAAGAAAAAGGTCTCTGCTTGCAATCTCTTCAGCCATTTTACCAAAATTATTATTATATATTCCAGAATGTATTTTATCCAATAACATGGGGTCCTTCTCAAATGAAGAGGTTGTGGCTTTGGAGATTATTGTTTGAGAATTTGTTGGAGTTCAGTCAAGGTTGATAAAAAAAAATACAATTTTTTTTTTTAGTGTATTTTTTATTATCTGCCGACGTTTTGACTTACATCATAAGCCATCCTCAGGGCTATCATGAATGCTCATGATCCTTTGATCCAGGTGACTACACCTCCCTTCATGACTTCATGATAGCCCTGAAGCTGGCTTACAATGTAAGCTTTAACGTCGACAGTTAGTAAAAATACACTTTTTTTTTTAATTGTATTTTTTTGGATCAACCTTGATTAAACCCCAAAGAAAGCATTGGAAGACGGTAATGAATGCTATATTTATCTGATTTTTTGAAGTGAAACTGGGTATGAAATCTGTTACATGTTATATAATTTAAAATTTTTTGTGCTTATTATTGAGGTAAACAATTGAAATAGGCTTATATAGACATTGACTAATTTGCCTTAGCGTATAAAAAGGAAACCTCCTTTCAGAGTGTCTAGAATTTTTAGATAATTTTAAGTGCCATTAGTCCCTTGAAATTTTCCAGCATGGTGATTTTAAAAAAAAGTTCCCAATTCCAAATAAATTAATGGGTAAAATATTTAAGAAATATAGAACATTTCTGTCCTAAGACCCCCTAGCAGCATCTCTGCTACAATGGATAGTGAATAAATTAATTTAAAGAAGGTTAGGTTTAATAACTTGAAGGTTTTTTTTTTTAATTTAATTTTTATATTCTGCCGATGTTTCGGCTTACGTTTTAAGCTATCATCAGGGCAGTTTAAATACGTCATAAGAATTTTAATTTTTATTNTATATATATTATTAATATTATGGTATTTTACTATCAGCATGAACTGAAGAGAGTTTTTCATTAGCAGAATTATTTAATGATTTTAAAATATTTAAGACTAAATTGTTCGTTGAAGTTGTGGAAAAAAATTCAATATGCTGTAACTGAGAATTTCTTTGGCAAAAGCTAGAATTCTAGTTGTTTTGGAAGTAAGTGTTTGAAAAGGGAATCAGAAATGGGTCCATAGGTCTGGGTAAACTACTTGAGGCCTAAGCTGAATAACTTTAACAACAACCTGAATGTTATCTGAGCAATCCATAGTTTTTAGAGGACTCCAGATTGAAGATTACCAGCTACTTGTATGGTTTCATACCATACTTTACTAATTTTAATTGGTTTAGTAGATTAACTCAGATTTTTGTTATAATTTACTGCTCATTTTCATTTCTAAAATTTTTTTCTGAATAGGACTATGACAAATAGGTAGCACATAGTTTATTTAAGTTGAGTTAATGGTTACAATATTAATTGAATATCTTGGAATTGGTGCTTGTATGTTCTGTTTTTTCCTGGCATTCCTGGGATAGCTGAGTTTTAGTAAAAATTGAAGAAATTATTCAATAGTAGAATTTTGTCACTGTATCATTGTATGTTCCTTCACCAAGGTGATTTATTATGTATTTATATAAACCAGGATTCAACCAGGTTTATATATATATATATATATATTTATAATTGNCAATTATATATATAAAATGAAACACTCATGGCTGCAATACATAGTAATCAAGAACAGATGGGATAGAGAGTGCAGTGCACACACAAAAAGAAAAAAATCACGAGGAGTGAAATTTTTGACGGGGATCTCTGCCCGTCATCAGTGATAAGTGAAGAGAGTATCTGGTATGGTCCAGTAAATATAAAAAGTTATAAAAAAGAAGAGTTTTTGACCGTAGATATTATTATTAGATGATTTTAGTTGGGGTTCGGTCAAGGTAGATCCAAAAAAAAAATACAAACTTAAAAAAAAGTATTTTTTTAAAAGATTATCTGTCAACATTTAGGCTTACATTGTAAGCCATCTTCAGAGCTATCATGAAGACGAGAGAGGACGTCCTATCCCTAAGTTCACATTTCCATGGAAATGTGCCAGTTATGGAAATGTGAACTTAGGGATAGGACGTCCTCTCTCGTCTTCATGATAGCTCTGAAGATGGCTTACAATGTAAGCCGAATCGTTGGCAGATAATCTTTTTAAAAAATACTTTTTTTTAATTTTGTATTTTTTTTTTTTGGATCTGTCTTGACCGAACCCCAACTAAAATCATCTAATAATAAAAAGTTATATAGTAACTTTTGTTTTTTTTTTTTGTTTTTTTTTTTTAGGAAGAACTGGCTTTTGTTTTAGAAATGTTGGGAGTTTATGATGAAGCCTTAGTACAATATGATGAACTTGATGCTCTCTTTACCCAGTTTGTTCTGAACTCAAATCTTGGTGGTAAGTATTATTTTAATCTGTTGAGTTTGTTTGTTTTCTTTTTATTAAATGTTATTTGTCAGCCAAAAATTTTTCAGGATTTCATTTAAGTTTTAATTACAACTTAGATTATTTTATTTAGATTATTTTTAGTTATTAAAAAATAGAATGTCAGAATATTTCCAAGGGCTGTAGAATGATATTAATGCAATTTATGTAACCTTAAAAATATTCATCTGATTGATTTAAGAAATGCAAAACAAAATTGATTGATTTATGTTTAACAGAAAATTAGTTGTAGGAGTGATATTGTAGGTTAAGAACTTGATAGGTTCAGTAAAAGATGTGATCTTCCTGTTTTTAAAAAAAAAACTTTATTGCAACCGGTTTCACAGTTATTATCATCTTTAAATTATTGACCATTGTGTTCAATCAACAATGCCTGCAGTGAAAATTAATTCCTAATTATATAAGAAATAAATTATGTAATGCAAAGCTAAGTACTAGAAGTGAAGTATCAATTCCTACATTTTTAATAAAGCATGAGGTGAAAAAGCTGTATAATAAACGGGACATAATTTATCACTATTTATTTATGTTTCACAAGACACTCATAATTGAAGCTCCACCTGACAGAATTTGATGTATACGACTATGAAATTAGGCTCAGTGTACGCGAAGTCCTGGATAAAAAACAGTCAAAAATGAATAGTAAAATTCAAAGCTTACAAACCTGTCGGAAGTCTCAAATCATGTCTTTCAAGAGCCAAGGGTAGAGTGGAAAAAGAGGAAAAATGCTGTGTGTATTCGCTGGAATGTATATACTCAGCGGTATACATAGGTCAAACTGGGTATCTTGAAGACAAGAGTTAAGGAACGTTGACCAACATCTTTGTACCTGTCAATGTTTAAAGACCATATCCAGAGCAGTATTCATGAATTTGAAGGTATACAAGTGGGACTTCTCCACGAGGCATAGAAGGGGCCTAGACTGGACTTATCAAAGAAGATGGAGATAAGAAAGACATGCATTATTAGAGGAGACTTCTGTCTGAATATACAAGGTCCACAGGTAGCTGCTGAGGGTAGGCCAAGGGGAAGAGTAGACCCTGACCCTCTAGCTTAAGACCTTAAGCTAGAAAAGGGAGGATCCTTTGTCTATTGAGAAACGGAGGTGCTCTGTTTGTGACCGTATTCAACCTAGTGAGTTTCCAGGATAGAATTTAAATATTATAAAATAGGCTGTGATACGTTATTGACTGTGCTTCCTCCAATTTTTTTAAATGTTATATATTATATTTATTTGTTTATGTTGAATTACTTATTGTTTTTAATCAATGTTATGTCTATATATTTATTATGTACTTATTTATTGTTGTATACCATATTGTTTAAAAATTGTTGTAAATTTTGTAGCCTGAAGATGCAGTAATAGCTGCCGAACCAGTTGCATAGTTTAAAAAAAAGCAAGATTACATTTTTTACTAAACTTCTCAATCAATAAATGTTGACTATGAATTAACTGCCATTTTTATTTATTTTATTTTTTTAATGAAAAATATATTTATAAGCTTTAAAGAATTTTTTTGATAGACTTTAGTTAGATTTAATTCACCATCCAAGTATCCAAGTGCTCCAAGTGCAGTGGATGCCACTGCAAGACTTAATGAAAAAAAGAAGAAGATTGAGAATATATGATAACATATTTATCAAAAACAAGCCTTTCTGTAATATAGGACCTCCTGACTTATTAAGTTCTTGAAATAAAGGATCCTTAATAATATAATACTGAGTAACTGATGAGCAGAAATAATGAAATTAAAGCCAATTTAAGTCCTTAAAGCTTATTTTTTAAAGAAGAAATTATTCATGAATATTATTTTATCCAACGTCTCTAAAATTTATATTTACTTTTTGACAAAAACTGAGCACACCTGAGATTTACGGACCTCATCAGTGCCTAGGAATCTACCAGACAATAGCTTAGCAATTGAAACTCCAGTCCATACTGGAGACCATCAATACTGATAAGTTGATCTGAAAGTCTTTTAAGTACTCAACTTTTGTTAAAAAGAAAATAAAAAAGGTAGAATATGGTCTATTCAANTACTTATATTATAAATAGTATATATTTAATTTTAATATGTGATGCAACTAGTAAAAATATAATGTTCATTTCATTAATTAATTAGTTATTAATGTTCATCTCATGTTCTTTTACATTTTACAATTTATGCAACTTATTATCTACTGTATTTTTGTGTTAATTTTCAGACAAGGCACCCTATTGCCTTATGCATCAGAAAACATTTTCTTGATATACGAGATTATGATTAACAATGTTTTAGATAGCCATTGTGTTAAAACATTTGAAAAGATATTGATTATAATATAACGTATATTGGAGATAATCTCATTCCTAAATTTTTTTTTCCATGCAACACTGAAATAAATTCTATAAATAAATAAATAGAATACATTTTAATCTAAATTTTAAATATGTAATTATTTTAGTGAGTCCATCTGTTTCCATCTAACTATTATTTCCTTTGATGGCAGTAGTGATGGTTTTTATAACTTATTTTAACGAACAACAATAGAGCTAGTTTTGAAATTTTTCTATAAAATGTTTTGAATTTTTATAATCAGATCAGTATTTCTTCTTGTTATAATATTTTTAAAATTATAAAACAGCTAAATATATGTAATTGCATTAAGCATAAGCATCCCTGTCTTTTGGGGATTATCAATATCCTGAAACCTTGGGAGATATTAGAGTCATTGTGATTTTCCTAATAAGCTTTCTTAAGAAAGCAATTATAAATATTTATTACTAATAATTGATATTAGTTGAGCATTTCACATTTGAATTTTTACTTAAAATAAAGTAAGTTCATAAACTATCAAAAAACACATTAATTAAGAAAAATTTCAATGTTGAATTCAAGGTCAAAATAGAAAACCAACGTCTCTAAAATTTATATTTACTTTTTGACAAAAACTGAGCACACCTGAGATTTACGGACCTCATCAGTGCCTAGGAATCTACCAGACAATAGCTTAGCAATTGAAACTCCAGTCCATACTGGAGACCATCAATACTGATAAGTTGATCTGAAAGTCTTTTAAGTACTCAACTTTTGTTAAAAAGAAAATAAAAAAGGTAGAATATGGTCTATTCAAATTTGCTTATCTCCAGAATGTAATTAATGACAATAAAGAAGATTAGTGTCTTCCAGCTGAGCTTTATACACTATATAAGGCTATTCTTGATTTCATTTATGATAGGTGAAAAATCTAAACATAAAACTGATCTCTATACTAATGCAAAACTGCTAAAATAGTGTGATAAGTCTGAAATTAGTGTGTTAAATAATTACTAAAGAATGAAGCTGTTCCTATTATGTTATGTTTGTGGGATATTTCCGGGATGAGAATCAATGGAGTTCTGTTTCAAATGTCAATAAAAATGGAGTAAGAAAGTTGTCAATGGGCTCCACTAATAAGTCATATTTTATGAATATTAGTCAGGGGAAGCTTGGGTGGCTGGGGTTAGAGAGGCTTAGGCAGCTATGCAGGAACAGCGATTTCTGAGAACTTCTTCATATTGGACCTCATAATCATCATCAAGACATTTCTTAGGCTGATTGTCACCTATCTGCCTTCATTGTGAGTAAGAATTTAATAATTTTTTATTCGCAGTGAGGGCAGGTTGGTGTCAATTCATAATTCTGCTGCGTGACAAGTTTGCGTTGATTGAAAATCGTGAGTATCATTTAAAACTATGTATTAGCGGTGGTTATTCTAATAATATTTTTTAATAAGTTTAATTTTTTTATAATGAAAATTTAATACAAAATATGTAATAGTAAACCAAATATATTCTAAAATTAATGTTACTAATTATTTTTAGCTTTTCACTCATTTAATTGATTTTAATATGATAGATAATTAATGTGTTTCATCTCTCTCATCAGTACCATAGGTTTGAGTCTCACTTTGGCCAGGCTTAGCTTGTTAAAAAAAATATTAAATGGGGCTTGGAAAAACAGTGTAGTATCTTGTAGATAGTTTCTGTCTAATGACCCTAATTGGTTGATGATCTAATGGTGGTCTGCCCAAATTCATTATTAAATATAAAACCATTCATGAAAACTAAAACTTTTGATTTTGTTAATAATTCATATTTATTCTGCATATATCACTTTTTTATCTACACGAGTTCTTATTTAAATGTAGGTATAAACAAAATTAAATAAAAAACAAATAAAAAAGAAAACAAAAGATTTATTTATTTAACTTCTTTTCACTGTCCTCATATTTTTTTAAAATCTTTTCTTAATGGTTCCCATAAAGAATTCTAACTTCTGATCCTTATGAATTTATGAATAAAAATAGTTTTGTAGGGGCCAAATCATTTCTTATTTTTTGTAAGATATATATTTATAACAAATAAAGCCTCTTAAATTTTAGAGCTTGAAATAGAGAGAGATAATCATAATGTAAAACTTGTTGCTGGAACATGAAACTTTCACTAATTTTGTAGTTAAACGCCTTGTTTTGCTGAAAAAAAGTTTAAATTTTTTTTCCCAGTTGGAAGAAAATATGTCTCTAAATACTTATGAGGTAAGGATTAAGAAAACATCAGGGTTCTATTAAAGAAGTACAAGACCATAAGAGTGTTACCGGTTAAAGGATTCATTTATTACAATACATTTGACTAATTTCATTTCGTTCACGTAGGCTTCCACAGTCATCAGATATAACTTTACATACATAATTTCATTTCATTTTATGTATTTGTATGTCTTGCTTTTTTTTTTTTTTTTAAATTTTATTTGCAGTTCAGAACACTTGGAAATTTGAATGAAATAAGCATTAACTTATAAGTAAATCTAGCTCCAGCACTTAAAGGTCAAAATCCCTCTGTCTGAAAGTATTTTCCTGGCACCCCATCCCCGCTTTTCAGATGTCTATCTTTTGAATTGCCATCTTGCACCAAATTAGAAACATTTTTCCAAATCCTTCCTTTTTTTTTAATTGATGGTTTTATTCTATTTTTGGCAATAAGCATTTATTTATTAAGGTTTTTGTATTATGTTCCCATGCTATTTACAATTGATATGTTATTACCATGGGTAAATTACAGTATTATTTTCATTTAGTAAAGAGCCTTATATATTTTATTATTTTTTTTTAGAGGGGGAAGGGATTACATACCTCACTACTGGTTAGCTTTAAAAAGAAATTGTTAACAAAACTTTTTTCCCTGTGCCATTTTTTTTTTCTTTACAAAGCATATTCAATATTTTAATACTTAAACTTTGTTTTATTTATTATTATTGTTAAAAATAAAAAATAATGCAAAGTTTAAATAAATAAATAAACATTATTGTTTATCTATTCATTCACTAAAAATTTCTATCTATCTTTGCTGAGTATAGGTTTAACTCTTACTTCATCTTCAGTTACATATCTGCAACTCATAATAAAAGAAATATAAAATTTTCTATATGTGAACATCCGTTCTAGACTGGATTCAGGTGTTAGTAAATGGCAGAAGTAAAGGATTAGTCCCCAGTTCAGATAGAAATTCATCGTTAGTTAGAAAGTTGTTTGGCCAGAACCCTGTTTAAAACTGCCCTTCTCCCAGACCAGATTACTAACTTTATAAAAGACTAATAACTGTATACTGGCTTGATAAGCGGAGTGCCCAACAATGTGAGGCAGTATTCTGACTTTAAACACAGAAAATGTTTATAAAATAGTAACTTAGTTTATAAACATTTTTAAAACTATGGTCAAGAAGAGTTATAGCCCACAATAATTTACTTCTTAATATATATAATGAGTACCAGCTTTTTCACATTTGACTCCCAGTAATCCCATCACACCTGAGTTAACTCCTTATATCAAATATATATTTTTTATTTTACTAAAAAACTAACCATAGTAAGTGACCATATTTGATAAATAATCCAATTTGGGACTCTAGGATTTTACAAATCTTTTTAAATTTTTTAAAAAAATAATAAATAATTAAATGTATTATTTTTATTACAGAAACTCCTGCATGGCTGACACAATTTCAGTTCCCTTTAGAGTCATGGGAAGGTTTATGCCTCTGTTCTGGAGTCAATGTTAAAGAACGATCTAGGATTGAGAATAACACATGCTCCCCTCTTCAATTCAGAAATTATCTCTTCTCAAGACAATGTGCCATGTTGCTGTACTCCAATAAGCCATTTGAGGTATGTACCATTTATTTGGTCTCAATAAACTGAATTAAAAAAAAAAAAAGTAGTATTATTTTTGAAAGTTACTAAAGAAAATTATTTTTAGTTAAATGTATGGGTTTTTTCATCTTTAATCATTCTTAAAATGAATATGAAAAAAAAAAAAAAATGAGTGGAAAATATTTAAAGCCTTATTATGATCATACTTGAGGATAAGGGCTAGTTCAATGCATGTGATAGCAAAAACGAAGGGGATAAAATATTTTCCAAAGGTTAATTTATCATTGACTACTAAAAAGCCTCATATTTTCATCAGTGTATAGGTGTGTAGAGGTTAAAGCTTTAAGCCTTGCATTGGATGTTAATTGATAAGGTAATTATTCTTTGCATACATTCATGATTATTATTGAATGAAATTAAGATGAATTGGATGAATATGGAATGAATTGGTTTAAAGTTAGGAGTGTTAGATAAAAATTGTTTGATTCCCAAGTTTATAATTTAATTTAAATAGTATAGACAAATATAAAGTCAATTAATTATAATAAGAGAATATGATGCAGTCTTTTTATATTTTCTACTTATATAATCTTTTAGCTTATATTCTACTTCAAATTTGTAATAAACAATCTAGAATTTAGTTTATATTCTACAGGTGTACTTACTTGAAATTAAAGAGAGAAGAGGCAGTCACTGATTAGTGAAAATAATTATATATTTAATTATATTTAAAATAATTATATTTACTAATACTCTATTTCTAATCTGGAATACTATGTAAGTTACTATTGAAGTCTGATATTTTCTCACTGAAGAAAGGAGCTATTGGGGACTGTAATCAGATCTGGAATATCACAATACCTTCTAACAAAAAAAAAATATTAGAAGCCAGTTAACCTATAATAATAAAATAAAACATTTATTAGTTGTAGAGAATTCTTTTTTAATACTCAAAATAATTGTGACTAATGAAGGGAGGGTTTTTAGGAATTCAGTCTCGATAGTTGAAGAATTAAAAACTAATTTATAACAAAAAAGTTTTTATTTTAGCCAACGTTTCATTCTAAATTTCAGGCCTTCAACAGAGCTGAATACGAAAAAGAAACATACAAAAATAATGAAGAAACATGCCTAAATGTCATAATCTAACTAAGAATAGATAAATGAAAATATAAAACTGTGTAATCGACTATATAAAATTCATGAAAACTAGATACTGAACGTAATGAAAAGAAAAAAAAATTATTTATAATATTCTGAGAGTAACATACCAAATAGGTGTGGTGGGGGAGAGAGAGACTCGTGCTCAGCAGTGTCAACATTATGAATGATCTGTTTTTTAAAAATTTTATTTGAGAGTTTTGGAAGTATTTGGAAGGCAACAGGAAGCAGAAGTAGGAGTGGGGTAAGGATAAGAAGGATTATATGGCTGGAAGTTTGTGGAAATATCACTGTGTGGAAGGGGGAGAAAGAAAAAAAAAGAAGAAGAAAAATGCTATGTGGTGGTCTTACGGTGATTTCTGATAAGAGTTAGTGATTTTCAAAGGGAAAGGCAGCTTGTCTTTGAGGGATTAGGTGGCCTGAAGTTACTGGAAATGTCAATATGGGAATGTGAAAGGCCTGGTGGTGTCATATTAAAATGCTATGAAGTGGTCTTATGGTAAATTATTGTTTTAGGATGTGAAAAATTCTGGTAATTGAATGATATAATGTCTTTGTCTGTTTTGTTCTAAATATATTTGAATTGAGCTAAACATTGTTTTTTAAGGTTGGGTACAGTCGCCAGAAGTAAAAAATTTTCAAAGTTAAATGTTTGTCTGTTGAAAATTGAGTGTTTTGAATGAGTAGTGGTGGTTTTATTATTTTTTTATATTGTTATGTGCTTCAGGTCAGTAATAATTAAGTGCATAAAAATATTGAAGTTAATCTATCCCAACAAATAAGCATACCTGCTAATTAAAGATAACAATCAAACCTGTTACCCTAACTAATTAATAAATAGAAAAGATAATTCACTAATAGTTAATAGACAAATATGTACAAGTAAATTAAAAGCGGATATTTACAAAGAGGCCTCAAAACAACTTGCTAAATTGTCTGCACTTTCTAGTTACTTTCACTTAACATTTCACTGTCACCGGCACTGCAAGTGCCGCGACCAGCCCGACAATCAGAGACACACGATCTGACACTGACTTTAGGGCTACTAGGGAGCTGCTTTTATAACTGCATGAAAGGATCCAGGCAAGCCTAGATGAATCTAGAAGCTTTTTCTGAGAAAATGTGATTTCCTCGTCTAAGTAGAGTGGTGTCATGAAGAAGCTGGTGACCACCTTCAATTGGCTCCTTCCCTTACGGGTTTGGTCCTATCTCTTCTCATTACTTCTTTTCTCAGCCTTTAATAATATACTGATGGTTTCTAATTATTTTATTAATGGAGTTTTTGTTTATCTGGAGTAGGAATATAAAGCATGGGCACAAGGATTGGAAGGATTGAAGTGATAGATAATGTAGAATTAGATTCATGAAATTAATTGATAAGTCTGTGTACTATGTATTGCGGGAAGCTGTTATTTGTTTTAGCTTACTAAAATATGATCATCATAACTTATAATTATAATTACAAATATTAAAACAAAAATATGACATTCCTGTCCACTAGTCTAGTAACTGTGTAACTAATATAGTAACTGTGTAACTAGACTAGTTGATAGGAATGTCCATACATATATATAT
>KZ808237.1:103003-119655 GCA_000696205.2 Oncopeltus fasciatus
GTATATATATATATAATAAGTACTGTAAAAGAGGGATACATATTCTAATTATGATTTGAGTTAAGTATCTGTTTTTCTTTATAAATTTTCATCAAGATTTAATGGCTGACTGGCCCAATTATTTGAAAGATTATTGAATGTTGTCTAATTATTGTCCAATTATGCCTTTTTACTGTCATGCTAATAACATATTTATTTAATTATTATAATTTGTTAACAATTTTTAGAATTCCAATTTAGTTTTAGATTCCCTTGGGTATAGAGCTTTATATAACTTTTATCTTTGCTAACCTCACTAAAACAATATGAGAAATCAGGTCTAATATTTTATTACCAAATAATAAAAAAGTTATTGGTCAGCTATTATTAATTTCATTTTTCCTTAAACTTCCTACTTAGCTTCTACCCATACTCTGAGGCCATATATGTTGTTGTTTTGTTTTTTTCAGAAAAAAAAAAAAACTCCAATTTAATTNAATTTTGATTAGAAACTTTCTGTATTAGTAATTCTTATCTTTCAAACTTTTTTCCCCCTAGAAGCTAAAAGATTATTCTTTATTCAAGTTTGGTGGGCTCAAATGTAAGGCTCTCTGATTCAATTAACAAATGTATATATAAAATTATTAATCATCTTTAAAAAAATATTTAAAATGTGATCGACTTAGTTTTTAAAAATGTATTTTTTGTATTAGCTGAGTAGTTAGCTATAACAATGACTTATTAGCATGATTAACTTAAGCTTTATTCTCAAGTATGCGGATAGAAGAAACACTGGTTTCAAAGATATGGTTTTTACCTCTCTTGACGGATCTGATGAGGCATTCCCATCCACATGATGTGCTAATGATGGAATAAAGAAAACGGAATGTCTTTCTATTTGGAGTTCATCTCTTGTATACGGCTGATAGAGGTTCATCTGGAGTTCAGAAATTACTATTCCTAAAATTTGGGGTCTTGTAAGACCAGAGTTTCTTCAATTTCTAACTAATTAGTTGTCCTACAAATAGTCATGTTTTTTGTCAAATCATAGACTAATCCTAGGTGCATGGCTCATGTGATAAGATAACAGCTGAGATTGTATCATTTTTCTCGGGGTTCACGTGATGCCAAAATGGACAATTCCATTATCAGACTGAAAGTCTAATATAATAAGCTTTTTGATGTTGAGCTATAGACTATTCCTCTGACTACTATGGGCATGCTCGAACTTTGGCACAATAAAATGATTGAGATCAAGCAGAAGTCCAGCTCTCAAGTATGACAAGGCAATCAATTGTAATTATCTATTAGAATGCATATATATCTTCTTTTGGATCAAATTATGTTCCTGTGTAAATCAGAAAAGACAATCTCTTTATATACAAAAAGGGACGTAATCTATAAATTCTTCTATTTTTCTGCTAAGGTTAGTCTCATCCCCCTAGTATCTTGGAGTGCAGCAAAGGGTTGTTCACCCATTCACTTCCGAATGTATTTTATTCCTGTAAGCTGAGATTCAGTATTTTTCATGAGCAATAAAGTTTTTTGTTTTTTTTCAATAATTGGCTATTCGTTCACTTTAATATCCTTAAAATTTTAAGGATAAACTAGCTGCCCAGGGAAATTTTTAAAAGTATGAGGCAGATATACAATCCAGCTAAATTTATGAAATGCTGCATTTCGAGATAGTTGTTCTTAGATACAATACATACCTCAAAACTTGCAGAGTACAGAAATTTAAAAATAACCATATATATTTTTAAATTCTATTGTTGTGGTTAATGAATGAATATATAAAAACCATCTTTACCTTCAGATGAGACCTGAAAAAAAAACCTCCCATGTAGTTTCAATAGGTTCACTTATTAAAAAGAGGAAAACAAATTACCATTTATTAGAAGGAAAAAACAAAACTGCAACAAAAACATGTACAATGCTATAATTTAACATGAAAACCTCACCTCATAGAATCAATGTGCATTCCTTGCCTTAGGCAAGACTTTGGTGATGAATAATTTATTAATTCTGCTTCCTGCATTATTATTTTTGTGATTTTTTCTTATTTGTCAGTTTTTATATTTTGTTTTGTATCAAGCTTTAAAAATGACTGTTACTTGGTATTCAAGATTTATGTTAAAGTTATCTTCACGAATTCCATTTTGCTATAATTTCAACATTCCATAAATAATAGTGTATGATTGATTTAAATTTACTTGTTTTATATATACCAAAAGCATTCTACATTTTATTTATAATTACATTTTTGTCAAATATATTCCAAATTTTGCTTCCTTATTTCAAATTTCAGTTAAAAACAAAAACAAAATTGAAAACATAATTTTAATAAAAACATCCAACTAAAACTAAATTAATTAAATCCAATTAAACCAATTGTACAACCTATGCAGTCTTTATTGCATTTTGTATATTTTCATTCCAAATCATTGATTATATTAATTTAATCAAATGTTTGAAGTTATCTTATAAAAAAAGCTTTGGAAAAGACCCATTTGGGTCTCACAATCTTGGTGCTGTAGTTATTTGTTTGGGTGTTACATACAAAAAGTCTTTTCCTCAATGGCCCTAAGTGCTTTGTAAAGAAAAAAAAAAAAAAAAATTAAAAAAGAAAGTTATTCTTACACAGTCCTTTTTCTTACTCACTAGACTATATAATTAATTTTTCTTTTGGCTAATTTCAGCTTGCTCAGCTAGGAAAGCTGTGTGGTTTGATGCCAGGACAAGTTCCTACTAGTGAGCAGATTCACCTTGCAGTTGAAATCTTTTCTGGTCTTGGTGAAGCTAATACAAAACCTGTTGAAAAACTTAAACGAGCTTTATCCAACCACCAAGAATTCTGTAAAGAATATTTGGTATGATTATTTCCTAGTATGCATAACTACTAATGATAAAATCAATGATATCTATGAGTGTTCCATAATTATGTTTCCTCCTTGTGTCTCTGCTTTGAGATACCTGGATGATGCATATTCTTTAACTTACAAAGGATGAATTATTTTTATTTCTGAAAATTCAGTGGTATGTTTTGTAAATTAATAATAAAAAAATTAATTTAGATTTAATTTAAAGCAAAAAAAAAATTCATTAAGAATTAAATAAAATTTATATCCCATTATTTAATTAATGGCTGGACCTGAATTTCACTTAGGTCTCTTGTGTTTTATGAATTCCATCTTGTCTGAATTGCATCACCTTTTTAATGTTCTTCATCAAAACTGCAATGAAAAAATGATTATTTTTTACTATGAATTTAATTGATCTCAATGGTGGTGGTTCATTATTGTAGGTTTTATAGGTTAAAATATATGAATGTTTAATAGTTATCAATGTCCTAGTTATTTTCCTTTTTAGTTAGTTTCTTGTTTTATCCAAATGAATTTTGTTGTGATACTTTTGTGTGAGTTATCCTTCCATATTTTTACTTACTTTATGTCCCATTTTATTTTCATCATTAAAATATAATAATAAGCAGTCACAGCAGTTAGTCAATTTGCTTAGCTCCTTAAGCTTCTTTGAAGAAATGTCTTTCTTTGAACAAAATTTTGATTCTCAAGTCTTATTGGACAAATATATTAATTTTATTTGTTTTTTATTAGGAGCTTTCAGAGCTGGCAATGGGTACTTATAAGCACATTGGCAGGATGAGATGTGCTAGAAGCTTAGGTCAAGATCTCTCAGATTTTTACCGTGTACTTGGAGACAATCAAACAGCTGCCAGCTTCTTACAATCAGCTCTTTTCTCCTATGAACAGGACAATTGGTCACATCTCTCAGCTGTCACCAGGCTCAGGCTGGCTTCTTCATATCAGGCTATTGGTGATCTCCATAGGTAAGGCATTTCTCTCTCTTTCTTTCTCTCTCTCTTGCTCCCTCTCCCTTGCCCTTTCTCACACACTATCTCTCCATATCTCTCCCTTCCTCTCCATTTCACATACACTCTCTCTCTCTCCCTCTCTCCTTCTATTTCCCTTCCTCCCTCCCTCCCTTCCACCATTAAGTATTTTCTTATGTTCTTGGTGTGTGTATTTGTGAGTAGTAATTATAATTTAAACGATGGACCAAATACATTTTATTAATGTGAGATAAGCCTGATTGTTCTTATAGGATGATTTTCGAGAATCCTAAAAAAAATTGGTTTCAATAAAGAATTTTTATCTGTAGTGAGTTGTGCCAGATGTTTTAGAAGTATTAGAATCTTAGAAATAGGAATAGTAATAAGAAGTTTAGAAATAGTTTTGTCATTGCTCTTACTTAAATTCTCTCTCTCTTTTTCTTTTTTTTTTCAGGTATACAAAAACATGTCTCTCTATTGCTTGTTCCAATGAATTAGATATGGCTACTAGGATAAAGCATTATGAAGAAGCAATTAGTATTATTGAAAAAAATAAACCTGGTAGGTATGATTTTCCTAACTTTTAAAATAAAATAGTTATCAACTTAAAGTGTAACATTCATGCTTTAATTGTCAACATTTTGTTTGTATTCATTTTTTTTATGTCTAAGTATTAATGATTATTAATCAAATATAAATAGTTTATATCTCCCCCATCTCCAAAAGCCAGTAGAGAAGGTGAAGAGCCACTAATCTTACAATGTGTAAAAATAAAATATTGAGAGAGAAAAATAGAACTCTATTAATAAAGTAATAAACGTAATCATAAAGCTATTTAATCTAAATTTTAAAAAACTGATTGGAACCTTTTGAAACATTAAAATATAATAATAAATTAAAAACACCCTCTAAAAACCAGCAAATTGTATGGATTAACTGTTTTATCTGTTCCCTTAGAGTACTACTCTACTCGAGATGATCTTCCCACCTTTACATAGATGATAGATGATCCAACCAGTTTTTCAGCTTTGTCAAATGTTAGTCAAGGGATCCAGTTCTTAATTTGTTGAAGTAGCTTTGAGCGACTCTTATTTTAATTTAATATGGTATTCCTTATATTTTGTGGAAGGTTATTGTATAGAGTCATCTGTATGAATAACTATTGTTGAATAAACCAAGTTGTCTTTGGTCTATTGATTGCTGCCATTTTATATAAAGTAGTTTGGTTTCTGTATGAGTGAGTTATTCTTGTTTACAAATCAAGTATGTTAGTAAATTTTATATAAAGATGCCTAACTGGAAGTACAGGAAAGTCTATGAATAATCTTTCTAATGAATATGTTTTCTGTTGTTTAAGTATTCATTTTATTATAAAAAGTGGTTTAATAGATGATGAAAATGCTCCCTCCCCATTCCCTAAGCCAGTATACCATAGCTTAAGGGAGACTCCACATAAGCATGGTACACTGCTTTTATTAATTTTTTTTTTTTTTTTGTAAGAATGTGCTTTAAATTGTGAAAAGCAAGTATCAAAATTCTTATTTAAGATATAACATGACCTATCTGTTCTTTATACCTCAACCCTGAGTCTATACTCATTCCCAAGTATCTACACTGTTCAACTCTGTCAATTTTCAGTCATTTTCATTAATTTAGAAGTTGTATTGATGTATATACAAATCAGTTGTAATTTGACTGTTTTAATAGAAAATTGAAAAAGAATTCGGTCTTTGATCTGCTTATGGACAGTAAACAGATCAAAGACCAAATTAATCCAACTAAAACTAAATTAATTAAATCCAATTAAACCAATTGTACAACCTATGCAATTGAAGCTTTATGAACAAATAAAGTTGCTGCCAGTCATCGCCTTCATAAAACACCACAATGTCATCAGCAAGAAGACAAGTTTGCCCCCTTTAGGTTGTATAATTAATAATATAATTAATATAGATCAGAAAGAGGACTGGTCCTAGTATGCTTCCTTCAATGACCCTGTAGTCAACTGTATATCAATCGCTTGATATATTTTCAACGCTTAAAGTTTTATATATTACAGCATACATGCTTTCTCTGCAAAAAATATGAAAAAAACATCACAAAACATTTCCTCTTAATGAGGTATTTTAATGCAAAAAATACCCATGCTATAGAATTTTTCGCATTAAAATATCTCAATCTGCTTTTGCAACATCTAAAAATACCTTCTTATTGCTATTTATTATGAGCTAATAGTATTGCCATATTACTTTAAAAATGGCACTTTGTGTTTTTCTGTCTAGATCCGTGTTGTAGGTCTCTAAGTAGATTGTTTGTCAGTAAGTAATTTATTTAACAAAATATTTCACACATTTTTTTATCAGTTTGGAAAATACATTTAAAGTCTAAACAGGCCTATAGTTAGAGTAAAAGTGTGTTGTTTTGTCTCTGTATATGTATAAAGATATAATCTATTCTGTTTTAAATTGGTCAGGAAAGGTTCCAGAGATTAAGCTTAAATTGATAATTTGTCTAAGAGGATGCTTAATCCTGTCTATGTTGGTTTTGATAAAGTCTGCTGAAATGTCTGATCGGCCTCTAAGTTGTACTAAAACTCTCCATAAAACTGGTTTTTTTCACTTTAAGAAAGTCTGTCCGGGAACAACTGGGAGATGCTCTGAGGAGGATCACAGGTCTAAGACTCTTCCCAATCCACAGAAATATCTATTTATAACATCATCCCTCATTGTGCAGTCAGTATTTGTATTTGTAGGAGTATTGTTTGTAAATTGGTTTTGTTTTAAATTTTTTCCAGTTAATTCGTTAATATTTGCCAAAATTTTCTCTTCTACCCCTGCCAATTATCTATTTTTCTCTTTAAAAAAAAAAATCTGGAATTTGTTCCTGTAGTTGTTGTAATTTTTAAGTCATCTGTTATTTGGTATATAATGGGTAAATTATTCAGGTATGCTAAAGAAGAGAGGTACCACTCCATATATATTTTCAATTGAAGAAATTAGATAGTTGGTCATTGTTAGGAGAAAAAAATTGTTTTTTTTTAAACAATATTAAACAAAATATTTTCATTCACAGATGTTTCAGCTTACTTTGCTAGACACCTTTAGGGGCATCAAGAAGTAGGGAGGGAGTAATTACATAATGGAAAAAATTAGCATAGCTAAGAAGTTTAAGACTCAGAGGATGACTTGCAAAGCAAGCCAGAACCTCAGCGAATGAAAATATACATTTCAAAAAAAATGTTTTGTTACTCTGATACAATACCAACTATGTATCTCCACTTTCAACAACTTCTCCATTTGAATCATTTGTATTTTCTTTATTTATGTTTCATTTTTCAGATCCTCCTTGGACTTCTACACTGACTGATTACCTTACATTGACTGATATTGATATTCAGGTGAATCAAGGAAGTGTGAATGTTTCTGCAACACTTGGGATCAAATCTCTCTTACCTGTGGATGCTACATGTGATTCAATATCTATTGCCATATCTGCCTATAAACATGAAAGTAAATCAACTTCCAAGAATAAGGAAGTAGTTGAAAATAATCGCCGGTAAGGTCTAGTAAATTTTTCTATTTATTATGGAAAAAAAATTTTTTTTTTTTAAATACATTTTACACCTATTATAGGGCACATTTTTTTAAACATAAATAAAAGCTAAAACAATAATATTAATTTTTGAACCCCTGTAAACATCCTCCCCCTCCCCCTTTACTCAATTCCAGCCTTAAAGATTCAATGAACTGTTTGCGGCAGAAAGCTTAAATGCTAATTTATTTCTTCATATTTTCAAAATGAGGAGGCTCAATCGACCCTCAAAACTAAATTCATAAGTACATTCTTTAATAGCTCCTTTTTTTTNCAAATTACCATTTATTAGAAGGAAAAAACAAAACTGCAACAAAAACATGTACAATGCTATAATTTAACATGAAAACCTCACCTCATAGAATCAATGTGCATTCCTTGCCTTAGGCAAGACTTTGGTGATGAATAATTTATTAATTCTGCTTCCTGCATTATTATTTTTGTGATTTTTTCTTATTTGTCAGTTTTTATATTTTGTTTTGTATCAAGCTTTAAAAATGACTGTTACTTGGTATTCAAGATTTATGTTAAAGTTATCTTCACGAATTCCATTTTGCTATAATTTCAACATTCCATAAATAATAGTGTATGATTGATTTAAATTTACTTGTTTTATATATACCAAAAGCATTCTACATTTTATTTATAATTACATTTTTGTCAAATATATTCCAAATTTTGCTTCCTTATTTCAAATTTCAGTTAAAAACAAAAACAAAATTGAAAACATAATTTTAATAAAAACAATTAAATTATATAAATGTTTGCCTCAAAACTCATTAAAAAAAAAAGATGAAAATTTAAATATCATTAATGAACCTTTATTCATAATGAAATTGATGTGTGTTTTTCATGCGCCTGCTCGTGTTACAAACTAAGTTGTGTCTACTGGAAGCTTTAAATCCACATAACTCCCTTATTATAGCTAACTAGCCTTCTTTATTTTTATGAGTTATTATACTTCTGGTTCAATTCTGGCCTTTCTTGATTCAATTAAAATTTATAGAGTTAAGTGTTTAGATACAAAAAAAACAAACAACTCTGAAGAGTTTTCAGAGGTGCAAGTTAGCATATTTATTAATATATTCTTAATTTTGATGAAATTTTCAATGAGAGAGAGAAGAGAGAGTTTCAAGAAAATTTCCTCCATGATCAAGGATATTTTTCCAATCAACAGATTCTACTTTGAGTGTTATTTTACTTTTATAGATGACTATTAATACTTGAATATAATTTGTTATAGTATTAAATGGTTATGTTTTTCCCCAGAAAATCACTTGAATCTGGTTCAACTAATATGTTCTTGCAAAGGCTTCCACTAGTAGTCAGATTGGATTATCAGCAAGATAAAAGTTTGGCTGGAGCTAATGTTGATGTTAAAAATACTAAGCACAACAGTGTTCGGTAAATATACTTTAGTTACTTTCAATTAATATGTATACAAATATTTCATAACATCAAAAACCTTTCAATTTATATTTATCAGGCGACAAGATAGTCATGGAAAGTACAGAAAGGTTTCAAATATTGCCAAGGCAGATTTCACAAGATATCTATCCTGCAAAAATGTTATCTTGAAACCAGGTCTCAACAGTGTTGTCTTAACCTGCAATGTAAGTTATATTTATATTAATTTAAAAAAATGATTTTTCTGTTGTTGATAATAGTTCTACTAAGTGTTGTTTCCTTTATTTGTATAATACTTAGAATCAATAAGTGAAAACTTTTTAATGAAAATTGTCTTTTATTGTGGGCTCTTTTCTGGAGCTGTCACCTATCTTGTCTCTAATTCTAACATAAAACCGCTCTGCTCCTCCTGACACCCTGCACTATTGGTTAAGTTTTCTTGAAACTATTTTTTCTTTTACACTGTATTTAAGTCAAAGTAATTATTTATTTTAAATTGTTTTGCCATACCTTCTTGTTTATGGGAATCATTCCAATATTCATATAGAATTAGAAATATTTTAATTGACATTTTATTCAATTTGAGAAACAAATTGATTTTTATGAATCAGTTTTTCAATAAATAATATATAATTGTTATTAGGGCCTGGGGAAGTATTGTTGAGAGCTTTTTGGAATCCATAAGAATATGCATAATTTAATTTGTCGAGCAATTTAATATTGCTGTAAGTTTCATTACCCACTTTAATATCCATGAACTCTTGTGAATTTATTAGATTGGCTGAAATATTTGGTAAATATGTGCACAAATATGTACAAATTTGAGGCCTTTAAAGGACCATCCTAAGATCACTACTAGGATTTAGTTCAGGTAATACAGTCTCTCTATCCACAGTATTTATTATCCATATTTTTTATAAGTGCAGCTTTTGATTTATAAAAACGCATGCTTTTTTTTTACCACAACCTTTAATTTAAGATTGAAGGCTTTTAACAGAATGTTTTACATCATAAATATCATCCCAACATTTTGTTTTTCAAAATACTAAATGCCTCAATGTATTTTTCAAGTTGCTTCCTTTATCTCATCTAACAATGAATGTTAGTTTATAGTATTTTATTCGATTTTATCTATAATTAGCTTTTCTAAAACCAAATGAGTTCAGCCCATGTAGATTATGTGAGTGCTCACAGTGAATGCCCTGAAGCTACTAAGTAGTACTGGAATGTACTCCCAAGTCATTCATTACAAGCACTATAAGAGTATCGTAGGATCACTGTTTTAGATGGAAGGCCTTTGGCCTTGAAATCACACAACTTAAAATAACAAAATAAAATAAATACATTTTTTAAAGATTTGGTCTTATTATACTACTCCTAATTATTTTTTAAAAATTGAAATTACTTTGTCAGAAATGTTTTTAGTTCAATAGTATTCCTTATGTCATAATTTTTGCACCAATTCTCTGTTTTTTGTTGTTTTTTATACTAGGAAAGTGATCCTGGCCACTACAGAATTGGTCAATGCTGTGTCACCTTAAAGGAGAATTTTGAACTTCTATCACCACCCTTCCAACAGAAAGTAACCTTTGAAGTAGCTCATATCCCACCTGCAGTAAATTTCCTTAATCAAACTGATCTTCAAGCCGGTTTGGTTCAGGATGCTATTCTTCGTGTGTCTTCCAATAGTTTTAATATACCTAAGGTAATAATTTTACTGTGTTATCATTTGAAGACAAGGTGATCTCCTTTCATTACTTTAAAATTTATATAGGGGTAATTATTTGAGTTTGTAAGACACTTGAGGAGTTGCCTATTGAAATGTAGATAATTTTTTAAAGCACTTATATAGAGGCATTCATTCACTTGATAAGTATTTTAGAGGGATATGAGCCATTGTTAAATAACATGTCATTTTAGAGTTAAATAAAAGTCTAGCTCCTCATAAATATTATTTCATTATTCTAGGCCTTTCAATATCACATAATTTTCAGCACCTACTTTGTCCCAGCAGTCCAGACTTTTTTCTGGCCTAGATTAGTCGATGGAAGAAGCCCGAGCTGATTCAAAGGAGTTCCTGAAGTTGATGTTAAATCAAAAGTCCTCTGATAATAAAAATAATATTTATGTGGAGTTAGACTTTTATTTAAAAATTTAAATAAAATTCGAATTTTAAAAATTTAATAGAAAATTATCTTCACCCCAGCATAAAAATGAATTATAAATTACTCTTTCACTATAAATGAAACAATGAAATGTGAACTAAGAATGATATTTATTTCTCATATCTTCACATTACATACAAATAAACTTTTAAGACAATTAATGTACATGAGATATCAGCAGATGGAATTATATCTCAGATTTTAAAAATAATCTTGTGCCCTTTGTGATTAAATATTTATTTAAGTTGATTTTTAGTTGGCTTCTTTCTTAAGAGAAGTGCAGTGATGGCAAGATACTTTATAATAATTACTTATTAGTACTTATTTGTTCCTATTCAGAGTACTTATTAAGCTATTTTTTAGATGGACATATACACTGGCTTATTCTAATATAACTCATGCAATATATTTACAATTTACTAAAATTTACAAATATTCACTCACAATATACTATCGTATGATAATTTCTTTATGTAAATTTTATCCTCTTATTATTTATCTTAATGATCTTGAGTTTCTAAACCATATTTTTTTTTTCTTAACTTAATGAAAGTTCTATATCTGAAAAAAAATTGTATTGAGCTAACTTATGACATTTATTTATGAGATTTATTTTAAAGGTGGAGGAAATAAATGAGAAATGGTCACAAATGTCCACAGTTTCATGATTAACTGTGGAGGTTTGTGACCATTTTTCATTTATTTCACCCATCATTGACTGAGGACCTCCACCAGCCAGCAACTATATAGGTTTATTTTATGGCTCAAATTATTTAATTATTTTAGATTAAATATGTGAATGAAACATGCTCACTAACTAAACAAATGTTAATACAATTTGTTAACAACAATAATAATTAAGAGGAAAACAGGTAACAGTCCTATAAGCAGGTCCCCTAGATCAGCGGATTCGTAAGGGTCTCGGAATCCTGATGCTGTGGGTTCAAATCCCCTCCATGACCCTAAGTGATTGAAAGGGAGGCTTACACTATAAATAAATAAAATATTTAAAAAGTCCTTTTACCATTTAATCAGTTCCCCAATATGAAAAAAAAAAAAAATACACTGGTTTTCATTATTCGGTTAGATTAAATTAGTTTCTGCTTTTACTTAAGTTTAGAAATAAAGTGAAAACCTTCTTTATTTGCAAATAAAAATAATGTTTTAATAAAGAAGACAATCTACTGACAGTTAAAAGAAAGTGGTAATACCATTTAAATAAAGTTCTAATAACATTAATAAGTTCAATAACAAATTAATAAGTCTTTAACATTGTACCTGTTTGGAATTTCATTATTATTATTTATTTCATGATTTTTTTTCTTTTTATATTTATCAATACAAATTTATCAAAAGTGTGGAATATGATAAAAGGTGTATATTTAATGTTATGATAATATTTATCTGTTTCAATAATTAAATTTGAAATTATGTTTTAGGAATCAAAAGTTAAATTAAAAACAAGTCTGGGCCTTGAAATAAAAGATGCTTCAAAAGAGTTTGGGAGAATTATTGAAGTTCAACTCTCAGAGGTGAAGCCAAATTCAATTGTGGATATTCCTTTTTCACTTTATGCTCAGCTCCCAAACAGCAGAGATGTTCCTAGCATTGATCACACGGTAACTATTATTTGTATTAATTCTAATGAAGAATGGGAGTTAAGAGAACGACTATATTTTAATATCTCAATATATCCTCTCTTGAGCTGGCCTTATTTGGTCTTTTTAAAATTGTGAAGTTGAATTTTGTTTAAGGGCTACTTTTTTNGGGGAGTTGGGAATTTTGAGGAAGACCTTATAGAATAATCATCCACCTTTATAATTAATTAACTTAGTTATTAACTATTAGTATTATTAAATAATTATTAATTTAAAAAACATAAGATGTTAAATTTAATTCTCTAACATTTATTCTTTATATACCAATATAACTAGGAGTGTTGAATATTTTTCCCACTTATTAACAGGTCAGCCAGCCTCAGCAGCATTTTTTCCCAGAGAAAATTAAAATTGTCGTATGAGTCCCCCAGATTTTAGACTGTTGGCATTTGCTGGCCTTTAGCAATATGTAGTTTTCGCAATGGCAAGGTTCTACATGATATTCATGTATTATTTCACTCTGAATGTATAATATCATAATTTTCTTTACAAAAAACTAATTAAAAAAACTCCAATTTTAAAAATTGTATGTTAAAAAAAAATCCTTTTTTTAACCCCTATTAATCTAGGCTACTCTTGTTGTGTATTGTTGTTGTAATATTTTATTTATTATTTCAGATTATGATAAAGGTTGACTGGTCTGAAGAAGAACATCCTATTAGCTTGAAGCTGCAGCCTGTTTTGTCATCTAAATTAAATATGCATACAGCTAAGCTCTCTAAATTCCTCCATGTTACCATTTCCAGTGTGAATAAGCTCTCCATTCATAATGTTTCATTGGCATCTGTGATACCTAACAACTTGGTTTTAGAATCATTAAATCCACCTGTTGACTCTCAGGTTTGTAAATTTTATTTTTTATATTATTCTTTTAACTGCAATATAATGAGGGTCATCAACATACAAGTGGTTGTCTGCTTCACTTTATTATCAATTTCCTGGTCTCTACTCTTACAAAGTTTATACATTTTTTTCCCTCTCTATTATAGGGGTTTGTGAAGTCTAGTTTATACTATATATATTATGAGGCAGCACTGCATTTTAGACTCAACTAGACTTAGTGGTTACACAATCTAGGTTACAATGAAAACCATTCATTATTTATAAAGATTTGTTACCGGAATGGTATTACCACTTTCTTTTAAATGTCAGTAGATTGTCTTCTTTATTAAAACTTTATTTTAATTTGAAAATTTGTATATTTTAGTTTTAGATAAGATGGTAAATTTGTATACTGGATTCTGAAATTTCTTATTTAGTTGGTGTTTTATGCCTGATATTTTACAAAAAATTTTCCAATACATTTAACTGATGCTCAGTTGTGTATTTCACAATTGTTTTTCTCATCTTGTTTATCAAAAATGGCTCTGAAGCTGTTGAACTTACAGTAATTTCAATCAAAATTATATTCTGTACTACACTGCCGGACAAAATTAAAGGATCACTTACAAATATTTATATTATTATTACATAAGAGATAAAAATAGAAATTCCATTGCCCCAGACTGGACTTTATGGAGAAAAGGGTCAGTTAATCCACTTCTTTTCTATCTTCCTATCAGTAAATGGTTAGTTGTTAGCAAAGATTCATCTTATTGAAGATTTTCTAACATTTAAGAGACTTTAGTTTTTACTTGTGAGTTTAGTAAGAACGTTGTGATGGCCAACAGAAGAGCATTGACCGAAGAGGAATCAATTCATGCTGTTGCTTTGAGTGAAGAAAGGTTTTCTCAAAGGCATATTGCGCAACGGCTCTAGCGGTCACAATCCGTAGTGTCCAGGGTGCTTAATAGGCACCGTCGAACTGGAGGGCATACAAGAAGAGTCGGACACAGCCTTCCAAGGTCAACTTCCCACCGTGATGAGAGATTTTTGATTTTTGCAACTGCATGCTCTTCGGGATCGCCGATCAACTGGTAACAGTCTGCGTGGTCTCCTCCAGAGGTTCAGGAATGTGCAAAATTCAGAGCCAACCCGTGAGAAGACGACTCAACGATTATGGATTGACCTCCCATCCTTCAGCTACTGGACCTCTTCTCTCCAGGGAACACCGGGTTGAGCGCTTGAGGTTTCCTCAGGAGCACCTAAACTGGACTCAGGACTGGAGCACCTATTATTCAGCGATGAGTCAAGATTCTGTCTCCGATCTCCAGATGGACGGGAAAAGGTATGGCGAAGGCGGGGAGAGAGGTATGCTCCATGCACTTTTTCTCCAAGGGTTGCGTTTGGTGGTGGGTCAGTGATGGTGTGGGGGGGCATAAATTTAAACTCCCGTACAGAGTTGGTTCTTGTGAACCGTGGCTCTATAACTGCTGACAGGTACATTAGGGAGGTACTTGAGCCACATGTAATACCTTTCGCCAGAAATATCGCAGGTAACTTTATTATTATGCACGATAATGCCCGACCTCGCGTTGCTCGATCAGTGCAAAATTTCCTCAGACAAGAAGAAATTGACGTTATGGTTTGGCCACCCAGAAGTCCAGATATGAACCCAATAGAGCTTGTATGGGACATGCTTGGAAGACGTGTCTGCGCCCGAGACCCACAAAATTTGTCAGATTTAAGGGAAATGTTAGTGGAAGAGTGGAACAACATGTAAAAGCCCTGGTCGCTGGAATGGGCAGGAGAATGGAAGCAATTATCAGAGCTAGAGGTGGGAATACCAATTATTGATCGTTTTTCTCAAATTCTTCTTTTTTATTCAGTTTTGTTATTTCATTTCATTTCAAAGATTTACTTTTTCATTTTGAGACTGTAGGACATTTTATTTTTTGATTTGTTTTCCTATTAAAAATTTCTAGAAAAGAATTTTTTATTTTTTATTACCCTTATAATAAAGTGTGACTTCCAAAGAAAAAAGAATATTTTCAAAAATACCCTATACAGTTCAGTAATTTCAAAATATTGAAGTGATCCTTTAATTTATCCGGCAGTATACTTACTTTAGTACTACCATTTTCCATATGTTGCTAATTGTCATCCTGTATCATTCATGAATAGGGAACGTTGATGAGTATAATAAGTCACATTAATTTGAATGTGATTCAAGGATTTGAATCCTTGACAATATCTTTATAATTCTACATTTAACTTGGATTGTTAATTAGTTTAGTTCAGTTGTTAATTAAATTGGTGAGAATTAGTCATGAATGAAGAGACAAATCTCAATAATTATATTTATTAAAAAGAAATTATAGTAAAATTCAGAAAAGAAAGATTTACTTTAAGAATAAATAAAAAGTAATATAACTATTTTTTGTTTGGATTTTAACTTTTTTAAAGTAATTAATGGAGGAGTAATGGATTATCTGAAATGTCAAGTACTATTAAAAAAAGTGTTTTTGATGCATTGGGCAAGATATTTAGAGCAATAAAACTCAACATAGATTTGTTAAACAAAGGTTTTAGGAGTCAGTGAAATTGAATATTTAGGAATGAGGTTAACCTGAACTTAAATTTCAATTAAGTGGTTTAGAAATCTCAATTAGATGGGGTTTTTTTATGGAACTTGTCATGGTGCTTTTAAATAATAAAAAAATAAAATAAATAAATAAATAAAATTAAAAAAAAAAAGAGAAAAAAAAATAAGAGTGAGATAAATGTGATTTTAAAAAAAATCTTTTTTTTTAGTTCCTACTGGCATTTTATCTAGTTTACATCAATGACCCCAGAAAGATTTGTTTATTGATAAAATAAAGATATTGTAAATTGCATAGTAGTATTGAACAATTAAGAGTGAGTTTTAAACAATTAATGAGAGGGAACAGAATAAAAAAATCTATCTGTCCTCGCCAGGAATCGAACCTGGACCTCCTGCTATCCGGGCTGGTATGCTAAATCCATTACACCACGAGGACTAGCTAGTTATCTCGTTCAATTCCCTCTACATTAGCGAGAGCCTAACTTACGAGAAAGATGAGAACTTCGTCTTAAACTCGAAGTAGCTGACATTGTCATACATTTTGTCGGCTCTCGTCATTTACTTTATTAAATTTTAAT
>KZ808237.1:133028-167744 GCA_000696205.2 Oncopeltus fasciatus
TTTTTTTTTTTTTTTTTTTTTTTTTTTTTTTTTTTTTTTTTTTTTTTTTTTTTTTTTTTTTTTTTTTTTTTTTTTTTTTTTTTTTTTTTTTTTTTTTTTGTATACCAGCCCTATTGTTAAGAATATTCTAATTCTTATGCAACTTTATTTTATTTTTCCTCTCAACAGAACCTTGTCTTATATTTCGGGAGATTTTACCTGAAAATATCACTACTGTATATCATCATACTAATAAAAGTGCTTAAAGCATATTTTTCTAAGAGTTTAGCCAAGCTTTATGTTACTTCATTGTTATCTAATAGATTATTTATAAATTGCTATTTCATCTCATAATTTTAACAACCTACCCGGTGTTCCATGTGGAGGTGGGTTTGTGATTTTTATGGTATGCAATCTATCTAATCTCATTATTTTTTAATGAAAACTAGTGAAATATTTGTGGTTTTTTTTCTTACATAACTAAGAAAACATTTTTCTTTAAAATTACTAAAATTGCCAGGTACAATGTAATCATTAAAAATGAAACTTTGAATTATCAGGTAGGGAAATAAAATTCTTTAGGTTAAGAGTCATATTCAAAGTACAGGCCGTGGGGGGGGGGGGCAGTGTTGTAAAATTCACCCTGAATAGGCTTTTACGAAGAAATCAAATCCTATCCAATGCTGTGTAAGAAAGCTACTCCCCTCATTGCCCTAATTGTTTATAGAGAAGACTTTCCATTCTCTCATATTGATAGCGTGGCCTAAATTATTGTAATCTTCTAATTAAGAAACAATTTTCTTATTCCACTTCACACCCTCGTTAAGAAATGCAGTATCTAAATCCTCTTCTTGCCACAACCAGGCATCACTGTCATTCTCTCAAACAGAAATCATTATCATTTTCTATGAGATATAAAAATTAATTTTGTTTAATATACCAACTACTGAAATATTTGGCATTTAGTTTTAGTTTAAATCTTATTGAATATTCATAGGGTTGAATGACTTGTGATTTCTCACATTCCTTTTTTATTGTTATTTTTAAGTGATTTGGATTTTTTTTTAAATATTTTCAGTTCATATTCTCATTCTTTTTATTTTTAATTATTTTATTTTAAGTTTATGATTGCTATCTTCATAAAATAAAATACATTGTGTTAAGAGCAGTAACAATTGCCACATAAACATAATCTAAAGTAGACTATCCCTCTGTATTAAGCATGATCTTTCAAAAGAACCCATTCACTTACTCTTTCCTTAAAGGCTTTTTAAATATCTAAAATAATTATCTTTTTTATTTTTCACGTCTTGACAATCTTACCCACTGTGATGGTTTTTAGTATGGGAAAAATAACTTTTTGTGTAAGTCTTTAGTCTCATTATAATTAACCAAGTTTTGTGCCAGAATTAAAGATTATACAATTTCTATGTTACTTAATGGATTTTATTCAAATTACACTTAAAGTTATGTGAAATTGAAACTAAAAATACCCAAACTACAATTATACTCATTTAATTTGTTAAATTTTTTCTCTTATTTCTAAATTGCTATATAACTCCTTCCATTTATAATATTATATCAATTAAAAAAAATAATATTATTTCTTATTATTGCAAACAAATTTTATTTTCCAGTTCTCAATCTGCATCTTTCAATTAAATATTATTAGTGAAGGGGAGCCTTAAATGTGTATTACTATAAAAAGTATGAGTCATAGCAACTTATTGAGTGAGAAAATGCAGAAGTGAGCATACTCCTGAATTATCTACATTTATTTTTCAAATAATATGTTACATAAATTTATTACTTAAAAGGAAAAGATAAAAGTAAAAATTTACCTGAAGCTTAAAATTGAAATTTTTTGCTCTTATTTCACTTAATTATTATTTAAATGGGGTGCAACTTAATAAACAACAAAATATAATTATTCAAAATATTACGTTTTCAAAACATTTTTAGCTTGGCAGATAGATTTTTTTTATTGGATTTTTCTATTCTGTATATCTTAGGTGTTTAACATCAAAATTGAGGGTGGATTTATGGTTTTAATGTTTATGTTGATTATAATAGTTTATTTTCTTTAAGAAAATCAAATTACAGCAAAATCCAATATGCTGAATAGTGATAAAAAAGAAAATAAGAAACTTGAATTTGATAATTTAATATGGCCTGATCTATTCCCAAGTTGTTTTTTTCTTTCAGTTCTGCATTTAATTCTTTAATTAAAATTTCATATCTTTCTTATAATATTCTGATGTGGCTATACACAATTATTCTCCACTCCAAAATACAATTATATCATTAGGAAATTCCCCAGAAAAGACAATTCTATTGGTTACAGAATGAATAATAAATATTCATGTAGCCAAAACCTCTTTAAATGGGTAGAAAAAAAAAAGCAACTCATTTGAAATTATTTTATAATTTCTATATTCTTCTTTTGTTAGTTTTGTTTTACCATGTTGCATCAAAGTGATCATTGACTGCTAAATTTTATCTATTGTATATTAATAATTATATAATANTGACAAAAATATATAATAATAATATTAAAACAATAAATAAATATAAAACTAATTAAAATGAAGAGTTTTAGACCACAGAGGTTATTAGTAGTAGATTTTTTTGTTGGGGTTCGGTCAAGGTTGATAAAAATCTTGTCTGTACCCCAACAAAAAAACATATACTAAAAATTAATTAATTTCAGAAAAATACTTAAACATTAATTAGGTTAAATTTATGTCATAATTTTTTTTCAGTTTTTAAAATGCTTTCATTTCTTACTTGGAATTAGCTTCATCATTACTTAAAAAATGCGTGAATACTATTTTTCTTCTATAATCAGTAATTTGTACCAAACATTAAGTTTTATCTGTGCAAACAGATGAAAATTGACTTTTATTCTGTTCCCTCTCATGAATTATTTATAATTTACGTGGGATAAAAAACCACAACCAAAATAAAATATTTAAAAATGAAAATTGACTTGCTTTTCCATTAAGATGAACTACTTTTGACTTAAACCCAAATAAAATTTGCAGCTCTATAAGCAAAAATTTGATTAATATGTTTGTGTAAGATAGTTCAAAACGAAATAGGGTATTAATATTGATAGTGCAGTTAGGTTGTTTTTTTTATTTGTTTTTTTTTAAAATATTATTATTCAGATTTCAGGACAAATAAATATACAAAACACATCTAAATAAATATTCATCTCCTGTGCAACTAAGAAAATTATTATCTCTGTAGGTTAAAATCACAAGACAGATTATGTGTAACAAACAACTTTTTATAATTAAGAAAAGTATTAGTTGGAAAACAAAAAACCAATTATCTTGTATTCTCTTTAATTCCTGCTTAAACACTTAAGATGATTAATATTCTTTTATAGGTTACATGAATATCTATTATTTACTTTTTTCTAAGGAGGGAGAGAGTTTTTCTTTTCAATGAAATTGTTTCAAATTTTGTCTAGTATTGTGTTATCTTTCAGATGCAAGTTTTCATACATTTTTGCTTACTGTTAATTTCTAAATATTTCATTTTGTAACCATAATATAAATTTCAATTCATTTTGTTATTTAGTTTTAAGTGAAATGGCTTTATTTAATTTTTATTTATTTGAATATATTTATATTTTCAGCTTTTTTCTATATTATATATTGTTTTGCTCAATATTTTTTAAAATCTATATTATATATTATGAAAGACAATATTACTTATCTGATTATTGGTAATATGTATTGGCTAAATTTTCTTAGATGACCTGGGATTTCTTCTATGCAGGGCAGAATTTATGTTTTCTTTCACTGAAGAAATAAATTGTTAATCTTGTGACATTTTATTAATAGTTGTTATAAAAAAATTTAATATACATATTTAATCAGAAAAATTGTACATACCCATTTATCTTTTTGTATTGTAATAAGATGTAGATATATTAGTATAAGAGGCTGTGATAAAGCAATACAGAATGTTCTTTAACCACTATTGCCTAAAATCCTAATTATGTAGTCCAATGGGTTTAAAAATAAACTGTATAGAATTATCCTGTTTAAATTATTTTCAACAAGAGCAGTTGAAAGAACAAGTATTTTATTTTATTATAATATTTCTGTGCATATGATTTACTTGCTACTCAGACATTTGACCATTTTTGATAGTTCATCGTGAATATTATTTTTAACATTTTTTTTTCTTATGTTCCATGGCTCAGCAACTTAAGTGAGTGCAGTGTAATCAGAATTAGAGAATGGATTTTATAGAGTGGGTTACACTGAAAGTATTACCTAAGTCATTAGTTGTGCTAATTTGATTTTTCGGAAAGACTATGAATTTCCTGGGGTTTACCAAGCATCCCAGTTGAGTGACTTTCTCCAATGCAAAGGCATCTTTTCTTATAATTTCACCTCTAAAAATTTTTTTTTAAATTAATGATCTACCTACATATAATTCTATGGAGCCTCAAATGTCTTTTTGTATGCAAGACCTAACCATACCAATAAAGTGAGAAGTAAGTCATTAATATCCTGGATTTTAACAATTTTTTCCACTGTCTCTAGTCTCTAGTTTCAATTTTGATTTCTGAACCATGATGAATAAAAGGTGCATTACCTAATGTTAAATATAATGACAACTCAAAAATTAAGTGAATAACTTAATACGCATAATTACTTTTTCTCTTTGACCAGATAGCGAGACAATGTTTTATACAAGAAATTATCTAGTTTATTCAATAGAAAATTTCAGATTTAGGCTGTCAGCATTATTCCTGTGAAAATTTAAAAAAATTTGTACTTCAGAAGACGAATTCTCTGTTGCCGAGAGTTCTGCATGAAGACAGCTGAATTTTCTTACAATATTTTTATTATTATAATACATAGAAGAACAAGTATCATTATAATTAATATAGATGTATAATAATAGTATGGTTAAACTGGCAGCCATCAATAAAGTCTAAGATTACATTTATATTTGTTAAATTAATATCTTCGAAAGAATTCAAGAGGAGGCATTTGTTATGGAAAATATTATACTTACAAAGAATGAATAGTAATTAGGATTATTAAATAATAATTCATTTTCTTCTTGAGACAATACAAATATTCTTATTATGAATAGCCAACATATGATTACAATCCCTAATTTTTTGTATTAAATGTAAGATATTTGTTAACTAAGAGGATTTATTATACTAAGATGGATCTGGGGTACATGTAATTAAGGAATTATAACTAAATATATGTATAAATAACAAATATATGTTAAATCTGCAATTCATTTATAGATTTAACATATATTGGTTATTTTGGAAACATTTTTATGTTAATAATTAATTATAGATGAGTTCACATTCACCTCTCAGTAACTCATATTTTGATACCGAAGTAAATTAATTTTAGACATTAATCGTTATCTCCAAGGTATTGGGGAAAAATAGTTTCTTATGAATGAAAGGATAAAGAAAGCTGTACAAAATATATGTTATTTCTATGTATGGAACATTATACCTTTCTTAATTGCCATAGAACATCTGGGACAACTCCCAGATCATACCAGATCGTACATATCAACATATGTACTTTAAAATGAGAATTATGAATGATTTTGGTTACTTCTGTAAGAGATTAATAGAATGAAGTTATGAAAGAGTTAATATTTAATTTACAAAATTTACTTGTAGCAATACCTTAAATTTTATTATTTGCAAAAATAAAATAAAAAAATGCATTGCTGGTGTAATTCATAACATTGGCTGCATTAGAAATAATTCTACATCCTGGCATTGCTATGAATAATTTGAATGTTTTATTTAATATGTCAGCCAGTTTTTTGTTAATAATTATTAGCTATATTGTGTTTTAGCATGTGTCCATTAGATTGAACCTTCATAATATTAGCTTTATCAGTACCACTTATAATTTCTATTAGCCATCAAGTCCCATCATTGAATAGTCCACTTAATTACAAAAATTATTATACTTCATAGAAATTAATATACTTTTACATAATGCTATTTGACTGTTTTTAAGTTGAAAAGATGGTCAGAATTTGGTAAATGAGCTTTTTAAATAATAAAGAAGTTTGTGAACCAAAAGTTTTAATTTTGACTGACTATTCGACTTGTATTTCAAGCCTTCTTTAGGACTATATAACTAAAAAAAAATAATAAGATCAAATAAAATACTACTCATGTATTTTATACTATAAAACAGGAGTATTAAAGAATCTATATTTATATAGATTTACAACATTTCTTGTATATTTATATGTATATATTCTTTAATAAAAATACCCGATTCCCCACTAATAGATACAATGTAAATTACAAATGTGTTAGTATGCATCCTTCGTAATTGGCAGAAATATTGGGCATAAATGACCCTATTTAAAAACAATCAAAAACTACCAGAAGATCATAAAAAAATCACCACTGTTTTTCCTAAACACTCTCTTACTGACTTAGGAATTTGATCATATACGAATTCTAGTAACTGAACCTAACCTTCAAAATTGTATTTTATGTGTGACTATTCAGCTCACAAGTCGTTCCCCAAACTTACAGGTCATGGTACAAACAACTTTTTGTCCCTCCCAAAGAACTTCATTTCCTTATTGTATGGGTATACAAATACATGTATGTATGTGAATATATATTTGAAATATTCCTATTTTATGTTTGTATCAGTTTTCAGTCACTTTGTGCATGTGTTATATTTGGTTTTTTTGTTACTAATGCCTTAAGTAGGCCTGAAATTCAGTCTGAAACTTCGGCTAAAGTAAAAACTGTTGCTGCAAAAATATGTTTTTATTTTAATAAACTCAATGACTCAATTTTATAAATATTATTTATTTTGTGGTCTTTAATCCCACGTAAATTTTAGATAATTTTTAGTGCAAGGGAACAGAATAAAAAATCTAACTGTCCCAGCCAGGACTCGAACCTGGATCCCCTGCTATCCGGGCCGGTGCATTTACCACTTATGCTACCGAGACAGTCTGATAAGTTTATTAAATTCNTAGATAACCCCTTCCTCCATGGCCTTAAGTGGTTGAAAGGGAGGCTAACACAATAAAATAAAAAACAAATGAAAAAAACCATTAATAACTTACAAATATTATTTATTTTGTGGTCTTTAATCCCACGTAAATTTAGATAATTTTTAGTGCAAGGGAACAGAATAAAAAATCTAACTGTCCCAGCCAGGACTCGAACCTGGATCCCCTGCTATCCGGGCCGGTGCATTTACCACTTATGCTAATTTAATTAAAAATAAATTAAGAAGAGTCATTTAAACAGCTTGACAATGTCAGCTCCTCCGAGCATAAGCGATATATTCGTCGGCCTCGGAGGTTGGACTCTCGACACTAGTGCGGGGAATTTAATAACTTATAAGACTTGTCTCGGTAGCATAAGTGGCAAATGCACCGGCCCGGATAGCAGGGATCCAGGTTCGAGTCCTGGCTGGGACAGTTAGATTTTTTATTCTGTTCCCTTGCACTAAAAATTATCAATGACTCAATCCTGTCCATCTTTTCCACTCAATTGACTAATGTATTGAATTTAGTACAGCTTCTAATTTGTCTAAATTTAATCTAAGCATTAACTATAAATCTCTCTAATTTTAATATGTGTAATACCTATTGATTTACTGAGGTTTGTCAGTTGGTATGGCATCACTGTTGCTAGGATTAGATGTCGCATACTTCTAACCAGTGGTAGTTCTGCGGCGTTTGTTCCATTCTATTCTGTTTGGGTGAGTTTTTTTCTACATTTTAGCGTATTCCAAAGGAATGTACTAACTATTGAGATTGTTCTCATGGCAAATTTTATAAACTTTTTTTATATTTTCTCTGATCCTAGCTTAAGGATAATATTAAACAAGGATGGTTGAGTGCACCCTCCTTTCCATCCAGATAGGCTAATACCTTCCTTTGGGGCTTTACCTTTTAACATTTTGTTCTTTTGTGTTTTTAAAGCCATTTTATTCAAATTTTACACCCACTTTAATGAAAGATAGAAAATCTGCTTCTTTATACAGTTCCTGCGTATCAGACTAATTTGTTTCTTTTTGTTTATTCGCTTAGTTTACACAGCTCTAATGAGACTTTTAATTTTCCCTCTCTATATGAATTCATCTTATAAAATGAGATTTTAAAGTATTTTTGTTTGTATTTCGTGTTAAAGTTGATTATAAAAATGGTTTGTTTCAAAAAGGTTATTTTCCTGGTTAATTTCAATAATTCAGTCAATTTTTATATTTTTTCAATAATGTTTTTGAACAATTTTTAATTTTTCAAATGTTCATTAGCAAGTAAAAAAATAGTCACTAAGAAGTAGTTCACGAACGTAAAAAAGTTAAATTTTTCAGAGATATTAATTTGTTATTTCAATTTATTGTAATAATGAATGCTATAGTAGCTCATTTATTATATTGCGCTATTTCCACGTCTTTGTGTTTTAATTTAGTTGTATTTAGCAATTCAATGCATTTTGAGTGAGATCTTTCAATAATACCTTGTGAGTCTAAATGGCCTGTGGTATTTAATGGGCACCTGCGTTATACATTTTTAGAAAATTATATAAACTAATGTATAATTCACTTCATTGTCCTTTTGTAGAATTTTTTTAACAGGGAGTAGAGCTAAATATGAACTTAAATATTCTCGCATTTCTACTTGATTCAGATTTCACTGCATTGGTGGCTCAGTGCATCTGAAAAGTGTGAAGAATTGGATGCTATTTGATACTTTTTTTTTTCTTTTTTTTCAGAAAAATAATGAGTCATAAATTATTATTGTAATGGAGAACATCCTATTTGCGTTTGAGAAAATTTTTATTAATTTAATTTAATTGGTTTTCATATTTTACTTTTTGACATACTGTACACTTATTTGTATCTTTTAAGATACCAAACCAGCAGTTGTTATATTATAATATAATAGTTATATATATATATATATATATATATNTATATATATATATGGTTATAAAAATTTTACTTGAAATTAAGTATAATTTTTACTTCAGTATTATATTAAGTATAATTTTTCATAAGAAAAATTCTGAACTACTTTGGGAATGGAATTTAGATTGTTACCTAAGCTGACTCTGAAAAAGAATGGTCGCAATATAATGGTGTATTCTTAAGGTTACTCTAATATATATATAGTGATCTAATTGATATATGCAAAAGTTTTTCGGTGTCATGTAATTACTTGTCCAGTTTCATATTTAGAAGAATAACTTTCTATTCAGCATCACCTAAAAAATGATTAACTACAGAAATATATTAAAAAGAGAATAACATAGAAATTAAATAGGAAAATAAACCATTTAAAAAGAATGCTTTATTTTAGAAAATAAAGCAACTACATAAAAATCATATTTGATCCTTATATATTTACATTATGTACATTAAAAAAACAAATAATATACATAATATTTATACACACACACACAAAAAAAAAGTTTTTATAAATTATCTAAGCAGGCTAATTAATATCTATTAAAATGAATTGCATATACAATAACTAATATTTATTTTATCATTTAAAGGTAACATAAATTCCTTACACTCAAGTTAGTAAGTCAACATATTTAAAATCAATCATTAATTAAAATGTATTTTAGAAGTTAAAGTCTAATTGGTAATAGAAAAATAAATTAATGAAAATTGTAAGATGATGATAAAAGTAATTCAGGAAGTTATAGTAATTTCTAAAAGTTTTATTGTGTTTTGAGTGGCTTTATAGACTATATCTTGGCCACCTCATATATGTATCCATATGAGCTTAACTAGAACTCAGAAATCTATCTGTATCATTCTCATATTCAGATATGCGATCTGGTAGTTCTCCATCTCCCTTATGCTCCCACCTACTGGATAGTAGGCTGACAAACATTATCTGAGTGGAGTGTCATTTTTCCATTGTCAAAGCAATGCTCTCGTTAGAGAGAATACTAAAACTTCCTGCTGATTTGTTAGCGCAGAAATTATAGTATTATTCCCTGGAGAGGAACTTAAGACTAATGGTTAAAAAAAAGACCAATTATAAACCTATGGCCTTTATGCAATGGTCAGAGCCACATATTATATATTTATAATTTTTAACAATTAAAATTTTCTCTCTGAGAGAACTTTCTTAATTGAGTATAATAAGGATATATGTAGACTAGATTATAATAATATGAAAAGCTAGAGTTATTACTAGCTTCCTTGAAGGGCTACAATCTCATGGTAAAGCAACTCCTGTATTTTTAAACGAACATATAAATTTCGTGTTGTTGGAAGGCTTCTAAGCTGAGGTAGGATGCTCATTAGGAAATTGTAGTCATCATCAGTAGGGGGCTGTTCTTCATTCTCAGACTTAACATTTTTATGTGGGGTTAAAACCGGGACATGCTGCCAAGACTCAGAGTTTCCTGATGAACTCGAAGATTCACTCTGAACTTCCTTTTTTACCATCTTTATTTCAGGTCCATCTTCCTCTATTATGACTTCAGTCTTACAAAATTCTGCCAAGTCAACACTGTTATTCTCTTCTTTAACAAGAGATGAGGGTGATTGTAAGATTTCAGCCAAATTTCTCCTAAAATGAGAGTAACTTTATTTTTAAATCACTATAATGATTTAAAAAGAATGTACTATATATATATAATAAAACATTTATTAGTTATAATGTTAAGCCTGCAGATCTTAGTAAGAAGCAATTTGTTTATTATCTCATACATCCTCAAAATGTTTTTACAGGTAATGAGTACTTATTATGTTAATATACATTTTCTTTATATGAAACTTTCCTGAACTTATTTTCATAGTGAAGAATGTAGAATAGGGCAGAAATGTGTTATATCTAAGTCTTTGTTAAAACTTATAATGAAACACTTCATTAAGAAACCAAAATGTTTCAATTGACTATTATCAGTATTTATAATCTATTTAAATTGACATATAGTTTATATCTACAGTGTATATATACAGTGTACTGCAAGTAGATGACAATATTAACAATGGTGAAACGACTGGAAAAGGAAGATATATTCCACAAATTACACCTTTCTATCTGAACCCATTTCAGAAATATGGCGTTTTTATTTTTTTTTATAAAAGCTATTTAACTAATAAAGAAATTTCTCTTCCCTGACAAATTTTTTCATTATTTTAATTTATTTATTGAGTTCATTTGATTTGCTATTAGGCTTATGTACTTTCATTGTTGTGAAGTATTTTTTTTTTTTCAGACCATAATAACTACAAAAGCTAGAAATTTAAAAACTGTAAAAGTGAGGGAAAAACTTTTGAGGAATATTATTGTTTAAAAAAAAATCCTGCAAGGTATCGAATTTCAGAGGAGTTGTGACATTTTATCAGCTTTCCAGCAGTATAATCAAAACTTGAATTATCTCTCAACTTGTCAATGAAATTGTAATGTAGATAAAATTAGTAGGACACTACATAAACACCAAGAAAGGTTGACTTGAACGAAGTTCTTATCACAATACGTTTCTATAATTGACAAAGAGATCCAACCAATAAACCATTGAGAATAATTATCACATGAGAAATGCTCAATTCCAAGACCAGTATACTGGTCAAGCTCAAAGGGATGATTACTGAATATTGTACCTTTTTTTTATAATGACCCAACAACAAGTGCCAAATTGGTAAATCTCACAATACAGTTTTCAAAGTTCTCTAGTAAGATTATAGATAACCTTATCATCTGACTATTGTCCAGGAATTGTTACCCTGGACTAAGAATAGCTTTTGGACCATGGTAGATCCAATGGTGCCATGACTGCGCTCATCACATAATTTGAACAGATGAAGCATCATACATGTAGGTAATATTAACACAGTCAACTCTCATCTCTGGACTGGTAATCTGACTCAAAGGACCTTGTGTGCAGCATATTAACACAGAATTTTTTTTTTTTCCCTAGTTGGTTAAATTAAATTATACAAGTATGACACACCAAGGAGAAGAGCTACCATGGCAGATGGACAGGTATCCTGAGTATGATGTAATGACTAGTCCAATGAAAATTCAAGAGAATTCATAAGGCTAAGTCAGATATGCTAACCAGATGTCAAGAGGGTGTTTGGTGAAGAGGAGGTCAGTTGCAGCAACTTATATAATTTTTTGGAACCTTTACTTTATAATTATAAAATAAACATAAAGTTAGTTTTACAGCCTTTTTTTTTTTTTTTAATTTTTTTATTGAGTTTCCTGCTAATTTTATCTCAATTCTATTTACAGTGTCCAATTGAAAGATAACAAAGTTTTGGGTAAATGTTGCAACTTCTGTGAGATTTCGCAACTCACAGGATTTTTTTTTGGAAGAGAGTGACTTGGAAATTTGCACAGAATTCTAGCTTTTGCACAGCTAAAATGCAGTCTGAAAAATGAACTTGTCATCAATGAAAGTGCATTATCTGATAGAAAATTTAATGTCAATTTCAAGAAGCAGAGGTTATTTGCCTCTTATTACAAAAAAAAAAAAGAAGTGATTTTCTAAATAAATAAATTTAATTAAAAACTTAGTACCCCTGAAACAGGCTGAGACAGAAATGTGTGGTTTGCATCATTTATCTATTTTGATACATTTCTGTTTTAATTACCCTGAAATACCCTGTATATTTATATCAGTTTTATTAATTTTCAGTTTATAACCAGCCTGTCAAATCTATTTAGTTAAAATGGAGAGTTTTTTTGTTTTTTTTTACCGTAGATATTGTTATTAAATGTTTTTTTTTTGTTGGGGTTCGTAAAATTTGTATTTTTTAAATTATCGTTTAATGTTTAATGATAATTAAAAAAATGATTATGTTTTAATTAACGTTTCGGCTTACTTTGTAAGACATCTTCAGGGCTGTTGAAATACAATATCATAAGAAGAAAAATAAAAATAAAAACAAAAAAATTAAATGATTTACAATATTATTATATAGAATTGCCATAACTAAATGTAATGTCATATCAAAAGTATGAATCTATTAAACTATGTAGAAAAATTCAAAATACAAAAACAAACTACCAAAATAATATAATTAATCACATCTACCTATCATGAAGGTGAGAGGGGATGTTGAGTCACCAAGATCCCATTTTCATGACAGAGGTAGGGTTTGAAATTTGTGAAAAATTTTTTGAGTAAACACTTAAAGCTGTCTTTTAAAGCAGATCAAGGAACCTTTGTATCCAATTATAGGCAGCCACTTTTCAATCATTACAATTAAATTCTCACTAACAAAAGAAATATTTACTCAATTATTCTAAATTAGTTATGAATCTTAATTTTAATTTATTTATTTTATTTTAATAAATAAATTAAATTTTAATTTTGAGAGTATTGGGCCATCTTTATCATCTTTAGTTTTGTTTTAGAAATTTAGGTATTTTATATTTTTCTGGGCTTGATAGTGTAAAAAACCTTGATTCCCGTTTCTTGCCGGTGGGGACTATAATGCGAAACACTTGCAATGGGGATTGAGAACGGCCAACTCCCATGGCTGTGCTCTGTATAATGTTATATCATCCCAAAACCTCAGCACAATTAGTCCTTCCTCTCCCACTTATGAACCGCCTTCCTGACATCCTAGATTTCTTCATTTGCAAAACCTTACTCCTCTTCATCATTCTGCTTCGAACTTAAACGAGCTCTCCTCTGACAACAGCCCAGTTCTCTTAACGTTATCCCTGATTCATATTCCAAAACAATTACCTCCCTCCTTCATTAAGTCGAGGGGCTTGTTCGACTGGGCCTTGTTTAGAACTCTCATAGAAGAGTAACTTGACCTTGGAATTTCTCTGAGAACCTCAGATGATCTAGATGACGCTGTACATTTCTTTACCACAAACGTTCAGCAATGCATGTATATGGCTAATCTCAAACCAAAATTTACCAAATACTCTTCTGAGTCCCCAAAACCACTCTCAGATTCGCTTAAAAAGCTCATCATAGCGAAATGCCGCTCAAGAGCATTGTTCCAAAAATATAGACATCCCTCAGACCGCGAAGACTTTAATAATTTTTCCAGACTCGTAAAACAAAAATTAGGTGTTTTATGAAATGAGGTCTTTAATGCTTATCTGTCTACCCTCTCAGCAGAAGACAAATCCCTTTGGATTGCTACTCGCAGAATTCTTAAGAGCCATGAAGCTTCCACTCCCTTGCGTCGAGGAGATGGTTTCTGAGTTATTTATGAAGTAAAATTGTTGGAGAAATTTTAATAATCATAATTTAATACATAAAATTTCATTATTTAGACATGGAATAAAAACTTTTTAACTTTTAATTGATCAAAAACTTATTTCATGATTAATTTAGAGTAATTAATATATATATATATATATATATCATTTATGATAATTTAAATTATAATGATTGAAAGTAATAAGATAACCCTGTCATTTGATCTCCTTTGAAAGACTTAGTTTTAAGTGGCATAGGTAAAATTTTAATCAGTTTGAATCATTAAAAAGTTTATATGCATTTAGGTTTTCTATGTATGGTAATTTTCATTGTGTGGGTTTTAAAAATTGTTGCTTTCTAAGGCCTGAGGTTGGCATAAAAGACAAAATATTGCCTAATAAAAAATCACATTTGGCTTTTTTTTACCAGATTTCTCATGGGCGAAGATTTTATCTGATTTGTACCATGAAGAGACTTTTGAAAAATTTTGACAGATCTTCACAAATTTTACAGTAGAAAGCTAAAAATATGGTTCATTAAAATTTATAATGTATATATGTCTTTATATGCTCAAAGAGCTGCAATTTTTAAAATAATTAAACCTAATCTGGTATTTAAGCTTCTTTTCGCAACTTGTTGGATAAGTTTGTTAGTGGCAGAAATGAAATGGGGGGGGGGGATTTAGTGGGAGGCCAAAATTTTAAATCTTCTTTATTACTAGCATTATGGTGAAAAAAAATGTAACAAATTAGACATAAAATTACATTTTATAACATTTATGCTCTATAACATTATTAGAAAAAAAAAGAATGATATTTAAAAATGTAATTTGGGTGTTTGATGGGATTTCTTGCTTTTATAATAAAGAAACCAAATTTGGTATTTTTAATTTTCATTACAAACCCTTGAAAGAATTTATTTTTGGTTGTAATCAAATGTGGAAAAGGGGGCTTTAAAGAGAGACCAAATTTTATAGTGGTATAATCTTCATTATTATTTGAGTTTAAGAATGTAATTATGATGGGTGAGCACTTTCCCCATTCTTCCTTCTCAGCCAGTCTAAAGCAAAGATTAATGGTAATATCTTTTACACTTATTGTTCTCTTTAGCTTGTAAATTACATTTTGTCATTTACTCTTATTTATATCCATCTTTAATGAAACATGGGAAATCTGCTCCTGGGAGACAAACTTTTACATTTTTCCTACATTGATATTGGGAAAAATAGTTGTCTTAATTTGAGAGTTAATAACTGTTTTCCTAAAGAATAAACAATTATTGTAACCCCCTGTTTTCACGGGAATGGACTAATAATAACACCAATTAAGATGTTTGTAATGTATCCAGTGGTTTTATTTATTTATTATAATTTTTATCTTCGATAGATAACCATACTATCAGATGGATTTATGGTCCTAAATTTCATTAGGGGATGTGATTCTCACCTTTCTCAATGAGTTTTTGGCAATTAAAAACAGCTGTTGGTTAATAAGGGCACAAGAGGCCTCCATGAGTTTTAGCAATTTAAGTAAATTATTATATTAATTCATTAAATTGCTAATGTTAATTAAATTGTTAATATTAATTAACTAATTATTGTCCTTTTATTTAATTTTTTTTTACTAAAAACTATCCTACTGATATAAGAGGGCAGTTTGTCTAAACCGTCTTAGCTTTTGTCCTGCCATTATTGGTTCTGGCTTGAAAAGTTTAATTCACGATTAATATAATTTTAAAACTAATCATGATATTGATAAGAGAAATTTTCACAGCTTGCTTTGCTCTTATTTGCCAAACTTTTAGTTCATAACTTACTTATTTGAGTATATTTGATCTTTTACAAACTCCATTTCATCAAAGAACTCCCACTGTGTCGATGTACAAGGATTTCCTCTTGCTATTGATTTATTAACTTTTTTTAGTTCTCCACGAAAAGTATCTCTTAAACCCTTCCATTTAGCTCGAATGGTATCAGCTAAAAAAGTAAATTACATGTAAATTATAAAAACTGAATTGTAGTTCAATCATGAAGGTAAATCCTAATATAATAAAATGAATACAAATAACTTGTAGTTTAAGTAAATATTATCAAGGTAAAAGAGCAACACATAATTAATAATTAAGGGTTTAACACCTGACCACTATTTCATCATCAAGTAGAATTTTATGATTGATTAGAAAAATATTATTTTACTTGAATCTATGCAGCTTACTATTGTTATGACCAAAATTTGTCGTACCCTCTAGAATCGATAAATCGGCGAGAAATGTGTAGGGGATATAAAGATTTTTTTTTTTTTTCCTATCATAAGTAAAATATGGAAACCATACAAAAATTTTAGGGATTAAAGGAACTATTGAAAATTTCAGCTTTCATGACATCACCATTTAAGGTTCCTAAACCAAATTTTTTATAAAAACTTAGAGGATATACATCTTTTTAGATGCTGCATTGAACCAATTGGCTGACCACAATGAAGTTCTAAATGTAGAAAGTTTATGAAACGATGAAGAGCTACAGTTTTTAAAAAGAGGGGAGATGCTTGAGTGAAATACAGAAAAAGAAAATATAGATTTTTTCTCCCTCATCGATCAGCAAAAGCTTAATTCCATATTGGAGATTGACATAATGAAGTTAATTGTAAATATAAATTATTCAATAAATTCAGGGGGGAAAGATATGCCAGGTGAGGAGCTTAAACAAAAAGTACTAATTTCTTGGTCAGTTATTGTTTTGCCAACCTTTATGCCATAATCGAAACATAATAATACATGAATTAAAAGAGACAGACAGGTACATCACAAGAGGAGAAAAAACATTGATAGACTAAATTATTCTACATGAATGATAAACTGACTTCACTAAATAAATATAACTTGTTGAATAATGAAAAATTGGTGTATTCATTTTTTTAAATGCAACAATCAATGTTAGTGATAATTTTCTTCTCTTTCAGACATAATTGTTTTAGAAATGTTTATAGGTTATTTAAGTACATTTTAAAATAGCAAATAGTAATGTAGCCCTCCTCAGAACTTTATTTTCTAAAAGTTTAAAAAAAAGAAATAATAAATAAAAATAAATAAAGTAAAAGAAAAAACAAGGTTCGGGCCATGGGAGTAGACCTAACTAAATAGGAATTCAATCGGACTGAGTCAGAAAGAGGAATATCCCGGGCTAGCATTTATACGGAGCTAAACCTGTTTCTTGGGAGTCGAGTGGCGGTAGTAAGGGAGTCAGCGACAACGGGACCAGCTCTCCCGGCATTCTGTCTTCCAGCAAACATCTCTTCTGCAGTAGCTTGAGTGATTGCTTACCAGTAGAACATAGATGGTTTTAAATCTTCTCGGGCAAGGGGGAAGATTGCGGTGGAAATAACATCTCCAGCAAGAGAACCCAACTCAATTCTCTATGACGACACTTCCGGCATTTTTTCTCAAATTGCAGACGAACCCTAAGAGCAAAGAATGACTGTCTTCACGTTTCAAATTAATCAGCTANATTTTTAGAAAGTGTTTAAAAGTAAACAGTTAAAGATATATTCCTAACAGATCTACAGAGAAATACTATTGATTCATCACAACTGTTTGGCTTTTTTAAAAAAATGGTTTGTGGCTTAAAAAAAAATAAATAAATATTAATGATGACCATTTTTATGCCTACCCATTAAGAAACATTAACTGAAAAGAGCTTATAAACTTCAATTTCATTATTGTGAATCCAAAATATATGCTCAAGAAATACATTTCTGTACTTTAAAACAAAATCAAATTAACTTGTAATAACTTTGTCTGGTGTAAGAAAATTCAAAATGGCTAGAGCATGAAAAAATTAGGAGAATAAACAGTTTAGAATTTGCACTCAATTAATGTAAAGAAGCAAAGGCATTTCAATAATAAATCAGTTTACACTTAAATATTATAAGCTTCCTTTATTAAAAAATAAATAAAAAATCTCAATTCAACTGCTTTACTATCAATACTTTAGTTTCAATATCAAAATATACTAAAAACATGACAATAATTAATTAAGTACATTAAATTAGATTTAGATTCAATATTTCTTTACATACCCGCTAGATAGAGTAGGCAGTATGTCGTATTATTTTCCTATTTGTTTTGTCAAATTTTAGCTTAATTGAATTTCTTATTAATTATCAGTGAAAAATAAAAAAATAAATAAAACAAATATTACATTACCTTATTTAACCACCAAAAATCTAGATTGAATAATAATTTTATAATTTATAAAAGTGATACGTGAGGTTATTCAAAGGTTACAGTTTCTTAAGTTTAAAATATAGCGCTATAAAAGATTCATAAGGGAGGATATTATAAATTAGTTTATTGTTATTGCTCTTATTTCCTAAACAATTTTTTCTAAAATATTTAGTTTCAAATTTGAAAAGATTTTTTTATTTGCTTTGCACAAATTAATCTTTTTCAGTCTCTAAAGGTGTCTTTCAGAAGAATTCGTTGAATCAGTAGTGGTACGAAGAGTTTGATTGCAATATTCTTTTATCGGCTGCAGAATGGATTGATTTTTTTTTTTTTTTTTTAGGGGAGAAAGAGGGAGCATTGTCATATTCTGGGAGAGCAAGGACTTACTTACTATCTGAACTAAGACTTAGAGCCACCTCCGCCCACATCCCCATGGTGAGGCCTCTGTCGTGGTAATAGGGGTGCTTCCTGTCCCAAAGAGGCTGCCGAACCTTCACCATCCTGATTAACTTGACGACATCCAGCCCAGCAACCGGGTACTGGACCTCCATGGCAGGCACTAGCTCCGCTCGCTCGCTTCGCTCCTGCATCGATCGGCCCGCCCCTACTTCCCCTCTCCCCACCCCGGGCCCTGGGGAGTTCTGGCAGACTCCCCTCGGTCTAGCTCTGGTGACAGAAGCAATGCCTGGAACATCCAATCTGCATTATGCAAGAATACTTACGCTGGTCTGTAACCCCGTTCGAATCGTGGTGACACAGCCTAAAATGTGTCAATAAGTAACCTCCAGTTCTTGTGCTGTATTCATCGCACCCTGTAAGCTTAGCTCAATCTGCTGTTTTGTTTGGTATGCCCCTCTATCTGCTTTTTCGTTTGGTCTGCACATCTATTCGAGCGTCTAGCCTCTGAGCTAAGTTTTTCCATCTGACCTGCTCGTCTAGCTATATCTCCCTTCTAATACTCTAAAGGGTTATTATCACTACCAATGAATATAGAACTATCATACCTTCTATTATCCGTCTTCATTGGTTTCTGCAAACCATCTTCTGTTGGCGAGCGCTTTCGGACATTATCCATCCTCGTGGCCGAATACATGTGTTCACTGTCACTGTCTGAGACAGTTAAATACAGACAGTGACAGTGAACACATGTATTCGGCCACAAGGATGGATAATGTCCAAAAGCGCTCGCCAACAGAAGATGGTTTGCAGAAGACGGATAATAGAAGCTACTAATACTCCTCGGATGTACAAGCCCTTTGGTTGCCTACTGATACAATGCAACCTTCAACGTGTCTATCAGCGTTCTCCGTGTTTCTAGGTCTTGAGTTATTCATCGTAGCCGGTCAGCCCAGTTAAATCAGCTGCTTTATTTGGTCTGTCCATCTACTCAGTGAGCGTCCTCTCGATTTATATCCTCAAACTTCTCTTAACTTGACCGGTCTGTGTGGTCGTATGGCCAAAAATATTGATTTATTACCTTCTTATCTAAAAGCCTCACGTTTATTTTGTGTACTACCAATATGGAAACGTTCGTTCTGGGTTCAACCACTTTATTCCCAGCAGAGATGTACCATTTTTTTTGCAATCAGATTTTGTTATTAGTATAAGGCCCATAGGTTATTTGTATATTATATATACATATATCAGTTGTTCGCAAAAGCCAAAGTTTGGTGTTTTTCGAGATGAAATAGTCTTTCTGCCTCCTTATAAGCTTCAACATCGCGGATTTTTTCTATTTATATATATATTTCCGGTCTCTTATGTATTTTAATAACTTTTTCACCTGTGTTGATTAAGACAGATCCAAAATTTTCGTATTTGAAGAAGAAATAGGGTGTGAGATGCTCATTTCATACATCAGGAGGAAAAACTTCTTCTAGATTTCTCTAGCGAAGAAGAAAGAGTTTCGAAGTTGTGTAAAGAAAGTAATTTTAAAACCTTAATCGGCTTGCCCCAAGCCCAGAACTTATTTTCTTCTTTAGGCAGAGAATCAACTTAAATCCGTATAAGGTAAAAAATGGTTTAACTGTAAAAATTTCTCTAGCCTAAAATATCTTGATTTTGACTGGTGAAGATAAAAGGATGATCCATCGCCTTATGTGGAGCTGAAGTGTTAGCCTTTAGAAAACAGGCTAAACTCTTCCGTAACACTCCTAATAAAGCCTCATTTATTTCCTCTACTGCGTAAGGTAGAGGAAGAAATACAAATTGTCAAAAATCCTTAACATTTCTTTATGAAAAAAGGATTGAAGTTTGCTGAGGTATTTGTGATTAATTTGTATCTTCAAGCAGAAAAAAACCTGAAGACATATCATAATTTAATTCAAAAGTTACTAATTAAAATGAACTTTGCATTATAAAATATTATATTTGAAATTTGTGATGTAAAATATTTTTTAAATTAAATTTTGAAAATTTTGTGATCCTATTTCCCTTATGCCCCTCATACCATTATTATTTAAAATTTTCAGCCAGCTCATTATTGTCCTTCGTACTGGTGCCAATAAAGAAGTATAGACCAAAAATTACTTTTTATTTTACCCATCAACTATGAATAATATAAGTTATATTGTGTATTCGAGATAAGTATGATGTTTGTATTGGTTATAAGTTTTATTGTACTATATAAGTGTGTGATCTAGGTTGTACATAATGATAAATTACTTTATTTAAATTATATGCGTATTATGCAATATTGTATTATATCCAAATCTATATGTTATGTACATCGGTATTATGCGATTACAAGTAGATTTTACGCTTTTGATAAAATAGTGATTTATTACTAATAATGATTTATAATATATAAACCAACTGCATGTATTATAGGACTTATCGCAGTCCTATTGGATATTTTGATTTCTAGAAGAAAAATATTCTATTACATTTTACCAACTTTACATGAGTATTTGGAATCGAGCAGCAGAAATAATTAATAATTCCTGGTGAGATTAAAATAATTAAAAATATAATTATTTTTAAAACAAAACAAAATAAATTAAAATAACTATTCTGATAATAAATCAATAACTGTTCTATACAAAACTAAGATTCCATACTGAAAAACGGCAAAGAACTAATTAAAAAATAAATTTGTAATGAGGAGCGACCACGAGGGAGAAACACCATAAAAATAACAACACTTGCAACAGTGCATCGTTCATTATGACTCGCCCGATGTTCAATCGATTAGAATGAACGATTGATAATGAACGATGCACCCAATGAACGCGCGCTCGTGATCGTTAGCGAATAGCTGTGTGTCAAGCCACAGTAAGTAGAATCTGTTTCTCAAATATGTCGGTCTGTCGTATTTTTTCCTTCAACCTAAATACAAAACTACTTTATATATTATGGTGAAATTCGGTCCTCTTCTTGTTTTGTCAACTGTTACATCTAAAAGTATAAAATACATATATGAATTTACTTTTTCAATAATTAATTCTAGTTTATGACATTGATATAACCATGACATGCATTCCTTTAGTCTGTTACCACTCCCAACTTAGTGAGTTAAGACCCTACGCCGCTGAGGTACGGGGAGCTAAGCAAGATGGATGGGCCTCGCTGGACACACACACACTCACAAAACATACACTCCTCTCTCACTCTCTGCTGGCACACACGAACGCCATCTCCATTCTCTAATCAGCTTCCTATTCCTTCGCCTGACTCGTATAGATTACTCAGTCTTTTATTTTTCCCTGTTCTTAAGATAGGTAGAAAGGGCAGAAGAGAAGGGGAAAAAAAATACGAATAAAAAATATCTGACCCTATTACGTTCGTCTACCAAATCCCTTTTTCCACTGTAAGGCTTACTGGCATATGTTAAGTTCTGACGAGAGAAAAATTAAATGCTAATAAAACATTCAAATTAATACCTTATTATCATTTAAAAATTAAATAAAAAAAAAGGTCACCACGCAGTAGCTGCATATTTTTTTAGAGTGGAAACAAAATTTTAAATCATATTTAATTTTTTCGTTATTACTTTTACAAATAAGAATATAGAAGAAAATATATGTAAAATGAAGTTTTACATTTATGGTCCACAAAATGTTTTTGAAAGATATTTAATATCCCCAACTAAAATCATCTTAGGATATTTAATAATGTGAATTTGTGTATTTGTTTGGTCCCATTTACTTTTAAAATATAGAAACCAAATTCAGTATTTAGGCTTTTAATTCCAAACTTATGAAATTAAAGCTGGCTTCAGGTTGAGAAAAAATAACATAATTGATAGAAAATTTTATAAAAATTAATATTTTGACACATTTATCAAGAGACGAAAACACCGATATATTTGGTATGTTTAAGTATAATTATCTGCTTCTGTGTAAGTATAGTTACTTTAAGATTTTAACCCTTAATTCAACCCTTTCAGCGTATTTCGATCATGTTCATATTTTAATAGATGCCTTTTAATGACAATCTATATTTAGAATTACACGGAAATCAGCTCATTCTTATATAATTACAAAATCTGTATAAATACAATTTATTATTAAACAACAATAGGTTAGTTAAAGAATCCTTATTCATTATAACAGCACACATTGGTCATTACATTTACTTGGATTCCTGCTTCTACAAAATGAAACACCAACTAAAAAGCTGTACATTATCCCACAATGGCTTATATTGTTAAATTTTTTTTAAACTGTTTTAGTACGCAATGTTCAAAACAATATTCATTATTAAAACTTTTAGGAAATTAAAACAAAGTATTGAAATTGTGAATTTCAAAATCTGTTTAATGGACAAACAGAGAGAATATGACAAAAAGCAAAAAATTATTAAAATTTCATGAAAATAAGTTACGTACTTTAAAATTTAAGATTTTAATATGTTTTACTGCACTACTTTAGCTATGAATTTAATAGACGCACGGCTATATTGGCTTAGACTCCCACTTACTACAACTCAGATTTTTTTTTACAAGATAACCCAAAAAAAAATTAGGAAAACTAATTTAGAAGCATTAAAATCCGCAGATCGATAAGTGAAACCATTTGCTACTATAGCAATTTTAAACTTTTAACCCTTAATTTAACCCCATTAAGGTCGACTGATCGAGCACTTATGTAATTAGATATACCCACGGAAAGGATAAAACCTTCATCCAGAACTATGTCGAATTTAGTTTTGCCGTTCCTGAAAAATTTCCTATAAGGCGGTTTTCGATTATTAAACTGTATGTTAACTGAAGCCTAAACACCAAATTACATGGAGGATTGTGATTTTCATTTCTGAATTCGATTATAATTGTTTTCTATAAGAAAGAGAAGAAAAATAAAAAAAACAGTGGAATTTAACCTATATATAGTGATGTAAACAAAGAAAAGGTAAATTATATGCATCTTCTTATACAGATATTAAATCTTACCTTATTTAGAAAATTAATTAGGCCTAAAAAAAAACAAAAAACCACCGATTAAAGTTCTGAAATGCTTCAAATAATACAAGAAAATTTAAACATATTTATATGTGTGTGATTAAGGAAAAAAAAAAAGAATATTCCGGTACCGGGAATCGAACCCGAGCCTCCTGGGTGAGAGCCAGGTATCCTAGCCACTAGACCATACCGGAGCTTGCTGGAAGATGTAAATAATATTATCATAAGTAATTTTTAGCTTTATTACATAAAGTTTAATATAAACAATTTTTAAATTTAATTTCATAAGTGAAATTTAGAATATTCATTCTTCAAACGAAATTCTATTTCAGGACTTCATCAAAATACGTTTTTTTAACGTTTTATATATATTTATTAAACAGAACCTACGCTCTGAGAAGAGTCACCAAATAAATTTAATGAACAATATTGAACTATAATTTAGAAGCCGTTTATTTAACACAGTTGATTTTTATATATTAACCACATTTATCAAACTATCTCTCTACTTTAATTTTCCCCTAATGATGCCGGACTGTTAATAATAAAATTATAATTTTTGGATAGTATCTATAGTAATTTTTTTCTTTTACTCTTATTTTACTACATTAAAAATTTTACTCTTAAATGACTGTCTTATTTTTCAGAACAAATGTTTTGGTTTTCTTCGATTTAGTTTTGAAAAATTTTATAATTTTAAAACCTCATATGTATTTTACTACGATTTTATAATTTTAAAATGCTCAGCCGTAAAATGGGAAGCAGAACTATTGAATGATACCGATGCCGTCATTGTCGATGATGATCTTTTGATGATTGTGTCAATTGCCATCAGATGGCATTAGGTTTGGGTGGGGAGCCAAGTAGGGGTGCGGGAGAGCAAGAGTGACGTAGAGGGGTGTAAAGGGGGGGGGGGTCGTCGGCCGCCCCACGTGGGCCTTGACCTAGCCCAACCACGTGTCCTCACCCCCATGCAGTCTGGGGGAGCTGCCCCCTGGCAGGGCCACTTGTGTTGACAGTCTCTGTAGAAAGGGGGGACGGGCTGAGGTTCTAATGTATAACTATTAAATTCAAAAGGAGAGTTTGTAGACCGTAGATATTATTCCAAGATGATTTTAGTTGGGGTTCGGTCAAGGTAGATCCAAAAAACACAAATTTAAAAAATGTATTTTTTAATAATGAAGGATTATCTAATGGGTAATATATTTCAAGTTGAAATGGAGATCTTTTGACCGTGGAGGTTATCAGTAGAAAATTTGTTGTCAAGGTTTGTTTATACAAAAATTCAATTTAAAAAAAAAAACGCATTTTTTATTATCTTCCAACGTCTCGGCTTACATTTTAAGCCATTTTCAGGGTTATCATAAAGGCGAGAGGGGACGTGTTGTCACCTGGATCAAATCTTCATGACTGAGGAGTCATCTTCATTTTAAGCCAACTTAAAACAGCCCTGAAAATGGAAAAAAAAAAAAAAAAAAATCCGCTATTAAGTGCTACTTTCAAGGGAGTAAATGCACTGGCATTTTTTCACCCTCTCACTCCCTCCTTGACTCCCTGCCTAGTCTCCTTCTTATCCTAGGATAAGGAGAAGATGGGTGCCGGATAGTCTATCGCGGGTTAACCTGGGCTCCTCTCTGAGGACGGGTTACGTCCCGGTATAGACGAGCAAGGACAACAATGTACCCCATTAAAAATTATAGTGTATAAAAAATGTACAGAATAATTTTTTTTAATAAAGAGTTATATATATATTAAGTGGTACTATATGTTAAAAACTATTTTTTATGAATTTCTCACCACATAACACGGTGGTTACTAATTTTTCGTACGTGGTACCTGACATGCAAGAGTAATATAATAGTAAAATAAATAAATTATGCAGAAATAAATTATGTTAACGACATTCTTTGTGTAATCCCTAGGCTCTCAGAAGGTGACATAGTCCTAGCCCCTAGCTCATGGCGCCGTATTTATCGATAGCGTCGCGACTCAGGCATGCCACATAAATCCGACTGACGGCTCAATCCCTGGTTTATCTCTAGCCATATCCCGCGCCCCGGGCTACCGCCATGTAGTTATCCAAACGGCTGCCATTGTCGGATAGCCGTTACGAGATTTAGTGGACTCTGCTCCTTACATCGTTCTCAATCTGGATTATCCCTTCCCCCCAACCTTCCCCTTTCACCTTATCTGTATGCGGGGATACGTTAATCTCCAGATCATTATAGGAAGAAAAACACTTCTTGAGACTTTCTCAACGGGTAAGATAAGAGAGGACAAAACCCGTACGGAAAGGGCCACTTGAAGGTGGCCACCTGCTCCCAGATGACACATCCTCTACTTATAAGAGGAAAGCATATTTTCTAAGAAAATCTAGGATAACCTAGAATGGAAAGTTCTCTACATGTATTAAAGCGGCTCGCCCAGCAGCCCTCAAGTGTCAGATACCGTGTCATTGCATACGTCTCAGTGCATCGGGTTGTTCGTGACCCTTGTAGTGCCTGTGACCGTGCAGTGCTGAGTGATAGTAACTAATGAGTTCAGTTCTCTTGCAGGAAATTTAGCCTTACAAAGCCCTCTTTGTAAATAAGCTTTTTCAGAAGNTTTTTTTTTTTTTTTTTTTTTTTTTTTTTTGCATGTTAGCCTTCCGTTCAACCACTTAGGGTCATGGAGGAATATCAGAAGAGCTTTAAGAGACCTATTTATAAATAAGTTTGTAAGGTCAGTAGATTTAATTGTTTTCTGTTATTAGCAGGTATAATTATTTATTGTAATAAATTAACTTAATTTTTTTTGTAAGCTATTTTTGACCTGTACATAAAATAATGAAACCCATTGTTATAGCAATTATTAAAGAAACCTTATGTTCCTCCAACTATATATTCAGACATCACTTCTATGCTTGTCAGCGAGTACAAGTGAGTTTGTTAGTGATTCAGCAATAGCGCATGGGAATGCACTTCCATAACTTCACTTGTGCGCCATTTTTAACCCTCTCTTCATGTTATTCCCCTTACGATAAAGCGACCTTTTCTAACTTCTGTCTCCATCGTGAACAGACTTTTGCTACCGCCCCCTTGAAGTGTAATGATGGAAAAGTGGTTATAACTATTTTTATTATAAAAGCCAACATTCAAGCCTGTATGAGCTATCAGAAAAATAAAAACGCTGATATGTAATTCTAGGCAAAGAAGTAGACGAGTCTTGACCTTCCTCTTTACATTCTTAAATATCTTGCTTAGTATTTTTTTTTATAGTGAGCAATGAATAGAAAATATCCCTTTGAATATTTATATTCCATAACATTTTTAAGAAATAACAAAAAAGGACTAAGAAAAATACTTATTGATGTAAACAAGAGAGTTGAGCATCCTCTCTCTTCCACTTCTAGTTGACTTCCAAACTTTCATCTCTTTATTGCATTCATTGGTTTCCATCTATACTTGAAATATGCAATTAGATTTATCTATGTACATCTTTCTGATAAATAGATAATCTGGCATAGATAAAAAATAGAAGATTCGTGTTATGGATTTTCGTGGCTTCGGAGGAATCATCTAGACCAAAAAACGTAGATAACCCGAAGGCGAACATTTAGGAAACACGTTGATGCGTTGATATATATTTCGTTGGAAGATTCAATGAGGGAGAAGAATGTAAATAAACAGTCCTTCGATATCCCGCCCGTACACATGTCATTCATGACAGCTGTCAATCTGACCCCAGGAGTCGCAGAACGAGTTTGTTTGTTTCTGTCTTTGTTGTTGTGTTGGGTTGAGAGTGTTGTGACAGATGTTCGAGTGTAAGATGTGTGCCTGCTTTCTGTTTGCTTTTCTTATATTTTCACTATTTTATATATAAACAAATAAGTACCACTTAAAATTTGTTTATAGGTTAATAAAGGTTATTATTATCATGTGTATTAGGTCGCATTTAAAAAAAATATTTTTAAGACTTTAAAATAGCATTTTAAAGCAAATGAATCATTAAAGAAAACTAACAAGAAACTATCCAAAATACACATTAATAAATAAAGAATATTAATTATCAATTTATAAATTAATTAAACTATTTTTTTTTCATAATTCATTTCTTAATTGTTCTTTAACAAATCTTCCATGTTTCTATATATTCTTCTATTCTACTTAAAAGTATGACTTATTCTATATTGGATACTTGATGACATATAAGCAGACTAAATTGTATTATAAAAGTTTTTTAACATTAATTTTTAAATTATTTGATAGTTCTTAAAATTTGTAAAAAAAAAAAATTGTTTTAATTCCTTTTTTTTGCTCCCCACATGATTTGTCCTGCAGATAATGAAATGTTGGGGAAAAAATTTTATATTAAAAAAAAATTTTTTTTAAAACTTTATATTATATAATATGTGTCTGTGTGAGTGTGTGTAGATATATCTGTCATGTGTTCTTGTCTGTTGTTCTTTAATGCCCATCATTTCGAAATTTAAAAATAAATTCGGCATTTGAGTTCATTCGAAAACCGTTTGATAAGTTTGATAAAAATAGAGATTGTGCTGGATGGACTGCTGTCCCAGCCGGAGCACGCGCCTTGCGGTGGAACGTGAGCGAATCCACGGCCCCACTTACCACCTCGTCTTCTCTAACCATAATAAAATAAAACAAAATTAGAACTATTTTTAAAATATCAGCTACCCTGGAGCTGCTTAAAGAATGAGAATTCTTGTGTTTCATTAAAGATTGACATAAATATGTGTAATATATCGGAATCTATCAATGGGCACGTAGGAGGAAATTTTTATTTTGTTCTTAGCTGTCATAAATCACAAAAGTTGTGTCCGGAATTTATTCGCTGCTCCAAGAAAATGAGAGCTCTGAGGAAGGGATAAGCTTGTGCTTATTGCCAATACATTTATTAGATATATTTATTAATTTTTCTAAACCTCCCAAATAATAATTTTCATTTTTGGAACCAAGTGAGATTTAATAGCATCTACGAGTTGGTCTCCATTCTTTTTAATCGCCTTCATTATTAACATGATAAGGTATAAGTCCTATATCTTAATCCTCTCCTTCTTAGATAGGCCGAGAACTTTTTGACCTCTCTTCGTACATTTCATTAAAGATGAATATAAAAAAAAAGCCTAAGTTAAGAACTTTAATAAACAAGACAGAGAGAAATATGAATATAAAAAACATAACCACTAAATTTTATAAAAACAATGCAAGGGAATAGAATTGAAGAAAATCTTAATACCTCAGCAAGGAACACGAACCGAGGGTTTGGTCTTACATGAGGGTTTAGACCTGGAGTAAAGTGCGGGGAGTTGGAGAGAATACCTAGCTAGCCTCGGTCGTCCAATGGTTAGCATACTTGCCCGAAAGCAGGAGATCCAGGTTCGAGCCCTGGCTGGAACAGAAAATTTTTTTATTCTATCCCCTTGCGTGGGATAACATACCACAACTAATATCAGTATTTATAACCACTAAAGTTTTTTCTATACTGGCCGGGAAGGTGAAGTAGGGCAAGCGCTCACCCACCGCAGTTATATAAATATTCCCTGAACGTTAAACATTTTTCGTGAAATTAGTGTACAATATGGATGTTAGAAAATTACCTTTTACACATTAAATACTTTAAACTTTTACGTAACTCAAATACGAAGATACTACGATTATAAATTTTGGTATCTCTCTATACATTCTGTTTCTCTCATCGGATTTCACCAAACAAAAAGTCTAAATATCGAATTTGAGGGAGGAAGAGAGGGTGGAAGGGAGACGGACAGAGAGAGAGAGAGAGAGAGAGAGAGAGAGTTTGAGAGAGGGATGTATTTTTACCAGATGAAGGAAGTGCTCTATATTCCAATGTTATGCACCATTCTAGTCGGGTATTTTTTGAGAAGTTATTAGATCAAGTAGAGATCTACCGTTCACTCCATATTACATCCTTTCATGGAGTCAAATGACCATAAATTGTGTAATTCCATGGACTAATCAAATTGGAATTTTTTATCATTCCTTGTAGGTAAGTGATAGTGATAGAAATGTGCGTGTGTGGTCTCTGCAGAGATGTGGGGCGTACCGTGTGACCCCTCACGTCCTCCAGCTCCAGTTCGCCGCCTTTCCAGGAAGAAGCCGTTTCCAGATCCTTCTCCCGGGTTCCGGGAAGCAGGACTTATCCCTGGAAGTGATTTTCCTATGTGTTTCTACTTTCGGCATATGCTGCAAGAAGCCAAGAAATCTTGATTGGACGAAGCGCTCGCGGTTTGACAGGTCTATGATAGTTCGGATGCCAGTCATTACTAAAAGTGCCAGGCCTATTACAAAATTTAGCTGAACCTGAATTTTGGATGGAAAAGTTGATGGATGCCCGGATCAATGACCTTCCAGCTTTCAGCAAATTCAAAGGGTTACTATTCCATCCACGACTCCCCATGTGAAAGGCCCAAGATCAGGATTACCTCTTTTTTTCTCCCTAAATGGTAAATTTAGAAATTTATTTATCTGATAATTATATATATATAATTAACAGATAAATAAATTTTTATATATATATTTGGGTACAAATAATAGCCACAATTTTTAAAATTAAGTATTTAACATTCTATCCGATGACAGTCGGATAAATTTAAATTTATTAATGACTAAATGAGAGGTTTAGGGGATGGCCAAATTTAAAAATCTTTAAAATCATTGTAATGTTTAGTTCTTATGAATACTCAATAGTTAGAGTTTTCTCTTAGAACTAAGCAACAATTAATTCAATAAGTAAGATTTATATTTACGAGAATGTTTGAGGAGGGATTTGGTTTTGTAACAAGAAAAAACTACCTGGGAACCAAAGAAATTTTTATTGTAGCCAACCTTTCGCCTTAAATGGCAGGCCTTCTTCATTGCAATGTGGGTAATGAAGTGAGTCTCCCAATCTGGGAAAAATAATCATGACACAATAGTTTGAATCATAATTTTTTTTCCGTACAATACTGTATATTAAAGAGTATCATTAAGAATATAAAGACCTATCCAACTTAGGCCTCATGTAATCCTAAACTCTATCGACAGAAAATAATCAGATGTCTTAATAAATGCTAGTCAGCTGACTCCCCTAAAATGTGCAACTGTAATCTCAAGTATCTTGCCTTCATGAAAGGAATGTATTCTCTGTGCCAAATCACTGTATCCATACATCCTTCATTGAAGCTTCTAGCAGGTGCTACAAGTACAGCTGAGACTCCTGTACTAGCACCCTTTTCTGTAGAAAAGAGGCGTATGATACCTGAGCTGTATCAGGTCCCAGGTGTCTGCCTCAGTTCCAGTTGGTGCCTGCACTCCAGGAAAACTCGCCTCGCCCACAAACATCTCCTCCAGCAAAACTATCCTCCGCAAAGACCCACAGGTATCTCCTTTGCTGGATGGAGTGCTGTCCCAGCACCTTTTTCTGCAGTAGACAGGCGTATGAGACACCTTAGCTGCCAGGTGTCTCCGCAGATGAATGCCTCTATTCCAGTTAGTCCAGAAGGACCTGCACACCAGCAAAACTCGCCTCGCCCACAAACATCTCCTCCAGCACCCTATCCTCCGGAAAACCCACAGGTATCTCCTTTGCTGGATGGACTGCTATCCCAGCCGGAGCACGCGCCTTGCGGTGGAACGTGAGCGAATCCACGGCCCCACTTACCACCTCGTCTTCTCTAACCAGCTCTGTCATTAGGTCCAGATAAGGACCTCTACGGCACGTCTGCCTCGACTCCTCTATCCGTCTGTAGAAGCCCGTCAGATTGTCTGAACTCACCGAGTAGTCGAGCAACAAGGGAGAAGTAAGGCTGCGTTCAAAGTGGACAATTCTTCAGAGTATCATAAAATAAATTGTAAAATATACAATACATTATAACAAGAAAATTTAATGTGATTTAAAATATAAAACGAAACTGTAATTGAAATTTATAAGGGTTACTTTCACTTTTATAAGGTTTACCAACTAAATTTTCAATGAAACACAACATAACTGGATTGGACATTAAAATGGCTGATTCTATATTCAGTCCTGAAGAAGCCATCACATGATGCGCGAAAGCTCGAAATGAAACCACTTTTCTACATTGTCAAGCCCAAAAGAAGTATTTATGAATATTAAAACGATTTTTCAAATATTGCATGTAAAAAAAATTTTTTTCACTATTTTTCTATAGGTTTTATTTATATGTAATTGAATATTGATTAGAAAAAATGTAACCGTTTAATATACACAATAAGCTCTAAGTATATAATTCTGCATTGATTACTCAATGATTTACTTTCTTACAGTGGAAGAAGATTACTTCAATAAAGTCGGGATAATAGCAGATTCGATTTTGTAATAATAATGACAATGAATTGCGATTTTTCTTGATTTTATTCTAGAATAAATGTCATTTCCCTCAGTATAAATTTTTGAAATAAAAAAATTATCGATCCCTCATCAGATAGTGCTTTCGAATAAATGACCAAAAACTCTATTAGGGGTAAGTTGAGTGATACGTACGGCAAGTTATTTCAACATCCCAACGATACATTCCCAATGCTGTTATAAAACTATTAGACAATTTTTGTTGGGGTTTGGTTGTCTAAAAAAAAAAAAATGTGCATTTTTAAATATCTGCCGACATTTCGGCTTGAATTAGGAGCCATTTTCAGGGCTATTATGAAGGCGGGGGGAGACATGTTGCCACCTGGAATGGCAACTTACAACGTAAGCCGATTTATCAGGAGATAACGAAAAATACACATTTTTTAAAATTGTATTTTTTTGGATCAACTTTGATCGAGCCCCAATAAAAATTCTCTACTTATAATCTCTACCGTCAAAAACTCTCCATTTGATGATATACAACGTGTTTTAAGATTGAGGAATTTCAACCCCTATTGACGATATATTTCTTCTTAAAAAATAGTTATTCTAATTTAAAGCAGTAAAATCTATTTTTGCCTTAATTCATCTTTAATATCATTCATTGTAGAAAATGAAATATTTGGAACAAAGGGCATCTCTTTTTTGTGCAAATGATAAGGGTACGACAAAAACGGAGGACAAATCTTTTTTTTAATATATAACTATATAACTTTTATTTTTCAGGTCAATTACAATAATGTCAATTTTTTTTTAATTAAGTGAATAATTTAAAATGTTGCCTAGTCCTGTTCACCTGTTTACCATTTTCTATCACTATCTATCTATCAATATAGGTCCTGCTGACTTGTTTTTCGTTCTGAACTTCAAATAGTTAAGAAATACGGATTAAACTATTCATTCTGTAACAAATTGAGTATGGAAATTTACCATACTGGAAATTTTTCTCATTAGTCATGACTATGCCGAGATTTACAATTTTACATATCCATCCTTTTATTCATCTCGTAAAAAGTAGTTTTTGGGCGCGTGCATGGTAGACGTGTTACTAACACAATAAACTCGACAACAATTAGTAAAACTTCCATCGACAACCCCTTTACTGAAAACTACTTAACTCAATTTGTAAGTTGTTGTTTGTAAGTTATTCACCGATTTCATTTCAGATATCTAACCAGTTTATGAACTAATTCTCCGCTTGTTATCAGAGCCACGACCAAAGCACACCCTGGTGTGTTACAAGGTATTAATGGTAAGAGCTGGGGTTAATAGCTCAGAGATACCTGGGATTCGAAGCGAGATAGACTTAAATATGCCAGGATAGGCATGCTACTCGCCCCTTATATATATATATATAATCACATGCATACATTTTGTGTGCATCATATTGTCCTATGAGTGGAGTGAACGAAGAATTGAATTTTTTTCATGAATATGATTAGTTGCCACCATATCTCAGAGCTGAAGTTAATTATGTCACTATGTGCTGCCCCCATGAATCTTTATTTAGACAGCATCATTCTTCTATTTTGAAATCTGGAGATTAATCTCAATTCATCTCATTAGCGTTCGATAAATTATTCTTAGACTTCTGACTGTTACAACCAATTAAAGGCGAACGACACATCAATCCTCGTGCTCTACATTCCGATAGCTTCGTCACGCGTGTTTCTGAAAAATGACAATGGCTGAGTAGGAATCATTGCTTCCAAGGCTTGGGGCAGGAACCTATTGTGTTGTTAATATTTGTAGAAGGTATCAGTTCTGATGAGGGGACCACGTAAGCTGCTTAGCTAAGAAAAGACTTGATAAACTTGACGTCTTCTCTCTTTCCCAGTGTTAGAGTAACTTCGTTCGCATTACAAAAGAAGAATGGCTAGAAGCGCTTTTCATTAAATCAATAATGAAATATCGGCGTTTATATGTGATGTCCAGACACAAGGTCACCTATTCCCGCATATTCATTGCTCGATGTCAAAAATAAATTAAAACTTATTTTTTTTCTTGATTCTGTCCGCATAGAGACGGGAAAGGTGAGTGTGTGCTCTGCTGAGCGATCCAAATTCAAAGAATTCTCTCCGACTCCCTGAGTAAGTCCCACGTGCCAGTGCCAAATAGATGACGGACACTCTTCCTATCTGTTTACGCCTACATTTGCACTTCTCTTTCTAGTTAGTATGTTCGAACGTGAGTTTTCCTGAGATTTTTCGATAGCAAAATTACTGTACACAAATAGGAGTAAAACATCTACACTTAAATAATAAATCCTTTATGTACATAATTTAACCATATGTATTGTCAAACGCTACTGATCAATAATAATTTTCACCAAAATCACTTTACACAATATTTGCTTTGAATTATTTGACATAAACAATTAGCAATAAAACCTACAGATGAGTTTTTACCGTTTCTTCTTCCGGGTTGGACCGTGTCAAGTTGTTGATATTTGCCGAGCTTTCGCACGTCATGTGATGGCTTCTTCAGGGCTGAAAAGACAATGAGAGTTTTAAAAGAGTATATATTCATAAAATAAATTGTAAAA
>KZ808237.1:167839-178755 GCA_000696205.2 Oncopeltus fasciatus
TATCAACAACTTGACACGGTCCAACCCGGAAGAAGAAACGGTAAATACATCTGACGACCGTCGAAGCCTACGTGAACATCTACAGATGAGTTACTAGCAGATAGCCAATGACAGTAGATAACAATGGACTACATTTTGAGTATTAATTGTGATTTAGATAAATGAAATAATATTGCAAATATTTTGCTGAAAAATCATTTATCAATTTTTTATACATCCCTTTAATAATAAAAAAATAATTTTCTTATGTTTTCCATATAATAGATTTACTAAAAGCACTTGCTAAGATATTCTGGATTGGTTGTTTTTATATAGATAGATAGATATATGGTCTACACATTTAAAAAGATATATCTGTATAGATAGATGCCATATGTTTATATAGATAGATATCATATATCTATATAGAGATAGATATATGGTCTGCATCTTATGGACTCCAATCAGCTAAGAGAACATGTCTGTTGGCTCAATTACATATCCACTAACTGTTGCGAGAATGCAACTGAGACAACAATTGCTTGTTGTCCAAGCTAGCTGGATTCCCCTAGTCCAGCGTAAGGAACTTACATTCCCATTGGAAGCTTGTGCTCTCCACTTAAGCGTCTGAGGATTGGGTGTACCGCCCTCTGGAAGCCCCCCACACAACAAAAAGAAGGATGTGCATCTCTCCTGTAATCAGAGCCGAACCCCGTCGGCCACACGATTGTCTTACCACCGCAAATCTTTCTTAATCATTCCCTGCTGAGTGGTTTCGTGAGCAATAGCCTCATCCTTCCACTTTCCCAGGAGAAAACCCTTTGCTGGATACATGAGGAGCTAGGATCTTCATTCTGCCTGCTTATCTAGCTTTACCACAGGGGGGACAAAAATGATTCAAATTCGTTATTATTTTCGTCCAAAAACTACAAATAAACTTATACAGCTTACTTAAAATGAATATTAATAAATATCCAGTGAGTTTATATTCTGCGTATTTTATTTGTTACTATAAGATGTTTTTGTTGGAATTCGGCTAAGGTAGATCCAAAAATACAATTTAAAAAATTATCTGTCAACGTTTCGGTTTACATTGTAAGCCATCTTCAGGGCTATCACGGAAGTGAGAAAGGACGTTGTTTCACCAGGATCCCATTTTCATGACGATCCAAGAAAATGGGAATCTGGTGACACGACGTCGCCTTTCACCTCCGTGATACAAAAAATCTAATATTAATCTCTACGGTAAAAAAAAAAAAACTACATTTTTTTATTACTATTTTCTTAAGCTTTAGGTGTAGGAAAATAAATCTCAATCCATCTTTACACTCTCATGTGAAGGTTAAGGATTTTAAGCCAGACCAAGTGTCGATAGCATGAATATAGCAATAGTATATTATTAATACTATCATATAATAATGTAAACTAATAATACCCTAATAATTATCTGTTATCATATAAATAAATAATCAAATTAAGAAAAAAACAGCATTGAGGTGAGTTAATGATGCATTAGCAATATGAAGTAATCGATAATTCCTCTTTTTTATGATTAGTATTGTTATTAACATACAATGGAGAAACATTTCTCTAGTATCTTGCATGTTACAGGCATATTGGGAGCAACCCAGTCTTGAAAATAAGTTTATATGTATTCTATTTGAAAATTGAGTAATGGATTACTTTTACAAATACAAAAAATAAATAAGATAAATAAGAAAAATCATCATTTCTTAAAATCCTATTATTCTTTGAGAAATTTCACGAATATAAATATAACATCAAAACGATCTTGAATTCTGCTGGGAATATGCCTACTATCTAATTTCAGACATTCATGACCCGTGCATTACTTCAGGGAGTTATGGCAACCTCGAAGGCAGCGTGAAGGATACGCGATTGGTCCAAAAAGCGTGCAATCTAATGGAGCAATAACGATCGATCCGGTAGACAGATATTACACGATCTTTGGGAGGAAATGTTCTTCAGTGACCGTTCCAAGGTGAAGAAGGACGAGAGTGGTTTGGATCGGGACCTGGGAGGTCGCGCAGAATCGCTACAGGCCTGGAGGAGATTGAAGAAGGTAGCTTTGGATTCCTTGAGTGCCGCTTTAAGTACCCCCCGCCAATACTGATAAATGTTTTACTCGGACTTTAAGGAGTCTAGGACAGACTTGTCCTGCAGTTGAGGCTCAGTCCTATTAGAGTTGGCACCTGCCGTCGCTCGAATCCTGTCTCTGCGGGTTCGAATCCCTTATAGGAATAACTTTTAATGTTCAATGTTGGATGTTTAGAAGGTGATAGCCCCTCCCTCCATGACCCTAAGTGGTTGAAAGGAGACTAACACTTATTAAAAAAATATATAACTGTTGTTCCTTAGCAAGGAAAAGTATGAGATGTTTAATTTTTTGAGTTAAATTTCAAGAGAGTACCTTTAAGAAAAATTAGAAATTTAATTTGCCCCTATTATTTGGTTCTCAAGAAATTTCTAAAACAAAATTTGACAAAATTTCTTCAAATCCTATATAGTAAATATACAAATTCGGCTTCATATAACACACATAGCCATTTTTGTTCTGTATTCGTAGAGAAAAAAACTAAAAAAGGATTTAATGAAAGTTTAATAACCATGATTATCATTCTAGGTGTAATTTTCAAATTCTGCTAAACCAGTTTTGTGAACTTTTGCCGTTACGGGTTCAAAACCACTAGGGGAAACTTTTGGTTCTTAAAATTGTTAAAATCTTTTTCTTTTTTCTAAAGAATTTTAGAGGAATTGCAGTGTTTTGATATTTGAGGTTAAACTAATGTAAACGTTTTTTAAAATTTCCAGTATTTTTATCTACTAGATATCTTTTACATCTCTCATTGTCTTTTCAGCCCTGATGAAGCCATCACATGACGTGCGAAAGCTCGGCAAATATCAACAACTTGACACGGTCCAACCCGGAAGAAGAAACGGTAAATACATCTGACGACCGTCGAAGCCTACGTGAACATCTACAGATGAGTTACTAGCAGATAGCCAATGACAGTAGATAACAATGGACTACATTTTGAGTATTAATTGTGATTTAGATAAATGAAATAATATTGCAAATATTTNATATGTGTATGTAGGTATATATAATACACATATATGTATGTATGTGAATTTGCATATTATGTATGTGCGTTTAACAAAGATATACAGGCCACAGTTATAAATTATTCTTAATGTAGAGCTTAAATGAAAAACAAAAAGATAAATTAGTTATCGATCAATAGAAGTGGGGGATTAGCTTCATTGCCAAAGGCGAGTAGCAAACGTTTTTTCGATGAAGTAGGCGTAATATTTAGTTTATATAATGAAACTCAGCACTTCAATATTAATTAATGACTAATTTCAAAATTTCTACAAATAAATAGAACTAATGGGGGTTCACATGTAACATATATTTTAATTTAGCGGTTTGTAAGCCAAAATTAGTTTTTTTTTTTTTTTTTTTTTTTTTTTTTTTTTTAATGACTTTGGTGAGCAATGGAAAAATGAAACTCAACACAGGTTTGTTGATTGATACGAGACACATTTTAGAAGGTGCGTAGTGAAATTGAACAGGTGCGGGGTTGACCTACACCCTAAATATTAATTCTACAGACTAGTTATTGGTGAAAATAGCTATTTCTTAAAATTAAATTTGGCATGCCACTTTTAAATAAATGAATTTAAAATAAAAGTGCGGATTTTTCATACAGAGTAAAAATTTTTTTTTCGTTGCAGCGAGTACAATATTTAGTTCAGAGAGAAGAAACTGAATATAGATTTATTTATTCACAAAAAGTTTATTCTGTATGTGTGGATTTCGTGGGATAGAATTTTCAAATTCACCAATGAATTCACTCAGCTTATGCAGCTACTGCGCGACGGACTCATTGTTCCGCCAATTAGTTTTACTAGAGTAGCCGGATTTGACTGATATTGCTACCTGAGGAGGCAGTTTTACGTAGGCGAAACAGTTGGTTGTTATATCGGATGTACACGAGCTCGTGTACAAACAATAAGCAGGCAGTCGTGAGAAACTCTCCTGTAGTTGTGACCAACCACTAGCACGGCCTCCCAACGTGACGGGACTAAGAACACCAGACTTCATTACGCCTAGCGGTGTACGAACGTCTCTGAAGATGCTGCCTTCAGTAAAGATTTCGGCCCGATGCTTAGGAGGTGGTATTTCTGTCAACGCACACAACTTTATTTTGCCATTTTACTTCCAACATCATCAGAGCAGTTTAGAATGCACTCCTGACAAATGGCCAGTAGGCTTCATGCGACAATACTGTAGGCAGCTACAATAGGTATTCTCATTTGCTCTCCTGGGGACATCAGGCTCTAATCGGGTGCCGTCTCCATTGAATGGTAAAGAATCAGGTGGCCAAAACATTGTGCTGACCACACACTGTCTTTGGTGTGCCGTGGGTTGAGAGATCCCTGAAGCTCTATAGACTCTATTATAAACTCTATTAGAGTATCGACATTTTGTAAGTTTAATGAAATTAATTCCCCTTTATTGTGTATAACATTAATAGTTTTTAACTTCATGCACTATGTAATTTACATTTTGTTAGGGTTATATACCATTTTCAAGCCGAAACTAAAGTTCCCTAATTGAAAATATTTATTTTAATATTTTTGATTTGAGAACTTTCGTTCTGTTAGTTATAGTTATTTAGTTAGTTAAAGTTATAGTTGTACCTATGTTAGTTATAGTTATACATATGTTGGTTATACCTATTTTATACCTATGGTTAGTTAGTTATATTAGTTATAGTTGTAACTATGGTTAGTTAGTTAAAGTTAGTAATAGTAATAGTTTTACCTATGTTACCTATGGTTAATATTATAGTTATATGTTACCTATTAGTTTATTATAGTTATAATTAGTTAGTTATTTTACCCTGGAGTAATGAATGCGTTTAGACCGTCTTTAATGAAATCTTTATTGGTGATAAGTAATGTATTTTATTCACTGTCTCCATTTTTTTTGTTAAAGTACTATTTGTAATATGAATGCGGATTTATATAAAATCAGAAAGCTTTAAACTTTTGGAAACAAAATTGTATAATTTAAATTGTAAGAAATAAGAGCGCTTTCATTTGACTATTGACAATTTTTTAGTACATAATAGGTGTAAAATATAACTATCTAACGTTCATTTTATTTTTTTAAATTTTTACAAAAAACGCTCATTTAGAAAAATTTTAACGAAAATACTACTGCGAAGGCCCCAACTCTTCCTTTTACTACCACTTAGAGAATTTAGTCATCTTCACTTTTATGTACAATGGTCTATTCGGCTTATAAGATATAATTCGTCAATAACTCTTATTTACAGTAATCATGATACATGATTAGCAATGATGACTAATCTATGTAGTTTACGCAGCTCCTGTGTGACTGGTTTAATTGCATTTTGAAATGTTTAAAATTAAAAAGTAACATAATAGGATTTTTGTCTCTTCGGGCATATTCCTGATTAACAGCACATGGAAAAATGGACAAGGATTCAGAATCAATGCATTATTCATACGGTAGTTATAACGGTATCCTTGCTATTTCTAAGATAATATAATCGACCATCTTGGAATTATTGTAAATGGAAATTCTTGTATCATCTTCATCAGATGAAAGAAATCCTTACTTCATCACCCAAGAATTTCCTTTCTATTCAACTTAATGCCTCGCCGTCCATGTATAAAATCAGTACGATTAAAACAAATCTTTGACGGGCTGGAAAAATTATCATAAATTCACCCTCCCCACATAATAAAAAAAAATGTAATTATAATCATCGGTTTATTCTATCTTTCCGATTTAATGTGCATTTCCGGCCCACATAACATAATGCATAAAAACCCTAACATTCAAGTAAGTTAGATAAACCAGAATCATAAAATTTAATAATAAAACTTTAGGAAAAATTTTGATATTTTTTATATTTTACACAATTAAAAACTCAATAAGACTCTCATGATTCATATAGAATTGATATTTTTTCTAGATGGCATTGGAAATATTTTAATTATCTAAATAGCACCTTAAACCAAAACCCTATATTTGTATAGAAAGTATAACAAAAGAAATAATATTTAAAATCAACAGTTCATTCAAAATGTTGGTCCTTAAGGAATTTAAATGAAGAGTTGTTTTTTTTTTGTTGTTTTTTTTACCGTAGATATTATTATTCGATGTTTTTTGTTTGGGTTCGGTCAAGGTAGATCCAAAAAATACAAATTTAAAAAATGTACATTTATTGGATCTACCTTGACCAAACCCCAACAAAAAACTCTAATAATAAAGGAATTTAAGCTTTTTAAGACGGTACTGTGACACGATAAAATATATTTTACAGGTCTTCATTGATTCTCCCTATCCGAGGTGAAGTTAAAAATTATAAATATAAATAAGTAAATAAANTCCACAAACAAAATAAATTATCTAACCTAAACCTTGACCGAACACCGACAAAAATTCTCTACTTATAATCTCTACAGTCAAAAACTCTCCATTTGAAAATAAAAAAATATAATTCCATGGATCATTATCAGTACATATAAAATTGATTTATATTGTCATATTTGTACCATTCTATCTTATAACACCACATCTTTGTCTCTTCATTCCAATCTATAATTTTTAGAAGCATTTTTGTTGTATTTCAGCCCTGATGATGACTTACAAGTTAAGCCCAAACGTCGGTAATAATAAAATAATTACCTAACAATTTTGGAGTATTTTATTTTTCTGAACCTGGCCGAAAACCTGACTAATTTCTGCAGGATAAATGTAAAAATTAAAAATTAATAGAGGGGGTGGTAAGAAGATTGGGTTATTTTAAAATGTTATAGAAGTATTATGTAATATTATATATCTATTAATCGTTGCTCAGGTTAGAAAAAAGAAAAGTTTTTTTACCGTAGCCTACATCACAAATATTTCATTAATTTTTACTTTATTTTCTAGACAATTTTTATAACAGTCGAAGAAGCTCCTTAGACACTACTGCCACCAGCTTTTTAATTTTTATCGAATTTCAGAATTATCTATAAGTTGTAAAGTCAAGGTATTTATTGTTTATGATGAAAAGTACATGATGGAAGTAATGATAATTCTGATGATATTCACTAAGAATTGCAGAATACAGTATACTTACCAAAGTTCAATCAAGCAGACTCCCATATTTTAAGTTTGCTGGTAAGAAGGTATAGACTACTCGTACTTTAAGAATGGTGAGCTTTAGCCAGAAGCTTGTGCGATAAATTCAGCCCATACGATTCTAACGGTGTATATATATATATATGCGGACAGTCCTGACCATTTGTTCTGTTCTTAGTGGCTGAAGATGGTTTATTGACACCGAATCCGGTTGCTAATAAAGTTAATTAAAACACGAAAGACTGCCTCTATTTCATCTCCAAAGAAATGTTTCTATTTTATTATTTAACTTTGTTAGCACAGAGCAACGAAAGCATATTAAGTTGCTCAAATAGAAAGTTTTTTGACCGTAGATATTATTATTAGATGATTTTAGTTGGGTTTCGGTCAAGGTAGATCCAAAAAAATACAATTACATGGAAATGTGAACTTAGGGTCAGGACATCCTCTCTCATCTTCATGATAGCCCTGAAGATGGCTGACAATGTAAGCCGAAACGTTGGCAGAAAAAAATACATTTTTTTTTTAATTTGCATTTTTTTGGATCTACCTTGACCGAACTCCAACTAAAATCATAACAAGTTGATTTTACTTTTCAAACTCGGTCCTGTCATGACAACGTACGAAAACGTTAGATTTCGCCGAAACACGCTCATCTTCCGCACATCTCCGTATATATAATGCTCGCTCCAGGGGTAGTTGCAGCGAGCCGAGATGGAGTTGCAGGAGCCTACATCAACCTCCGGCGTATAATTTATCTGAGATTTCCTTTTTTTTACAAAGGGGCTCTCCTCCAATTAATATTTTGCCTCCGGTCTTATTAAAGCATAGGGGCAGGACCGCCTTTTTCTGATTCCTACCTCCGGGCCATTCCTCCCGCGGCCGCCAGACTGGCTCCTCGCTTCATTCATGGGGAGTTTTGTTGGACCTGAAGAGGAATCCAATCCACTACTGAAACAGTAATATCCATCTTGAAATGAAATAGCCAATCATATCTATTCTCATTTGCTCTCCTGGGGACATCAGGCTCTAATCGGGTGCCGTCTCCATTGAATGGTAAAGAATCAGGTGGCCAAAACATTGTGCTGACCACACACTGTCTTTGGTGTGCCGTGGNTCCGGTCTTATTAAAGCATAGGGGCAGGACCGCCTTTTTCTGATTCCTACCTCCGGGCCATTCCTCCCGCGGCCGCCAGACTGGCTCCTCGCTTCTTCCATTCATGGGGAGTTTTGTTGGACCTGAAGAGGAATCCAATCCACTACTGAAACAGAAATATACATCTTGGAACGAAATAGCCAATCATATCTAAATGAGATGCAAATATGTATAAAAAATTTAAAATTTATTTTTTTAGTAAAAGTATGTCTCGTGATACGCAATCCAAAACATCAAAATGTTTGAAATGAGCGAATTTCCTGTGATATGTTCACAGGAATTATAGTCAGTCAAATTATATTGGTATTTTTAATAATTATATTCCATGCAACTACATTGGACCATGGAAAGAGGGACATTTTCGATGTTACCCCATTACTCTAAAAACCCATTTATTCCACTATAAAAGTCTGCTTATGATAGGACTCGAACCAATAGCCTCGATCCATTAACTTGTAATAATTTTACTAGTTTAGTTATCTAGTTGTGTTTCTAAATTTAAGTAACCATGAAAAAAATTAAATTATTAGTTTGTTAGATATTAAATTATTAATAAATTATTAGTAATTGTGAAAAACTCAGTTCAAGAAGTGGCATGTTAGAACTTCAACATTTAATTTGTTAAGAAACGTGCTACCTATGTATCTCGGTTTCCACAAGAGGTACCGAAAATTGACGCAGAGCAAAATAGTTGAAATTTAAAAATTAAATAACTTTAAATTTAATGTGTTTAATATAATGAATCAACGACATGATACATTATATGTTAACGAAATTCTATTCTGTTGTTTCTTAATTTACGCTCCCCATGGTTTCAAACATTAACGAACTCATTCTTCGAAATGAACTAATAAAATTTGTTCAAAAGGAGAGTTTTTTGTTTTTTTTACCGTATATATTATTACCTTCTCCCCCCACCTTTCTACCTCCCACGGTGTGTATTTGGAAAATTTATACTTTAGTCATGGAAATGTGAACTTAGGGACAGAACGTCCTCTCTCGTCTTCATAGGTAGGTGTGGCAAATTACTGTTTTAATGTTATTCAATTATTTTTCAATAAGTTCTTGTCTGCATGTTTTTTTCAAATTGGTTTTTTTCAAATTATTTTAAAAATCTTTTTAAATTCTCTTACATAGCTTTCTACATTCATACTCTGGATATCACATTACATTATTGTAATTCTCTATTATATTATTGTCAATTATTATTGTATTCTGGTGACATTGTATTTCTACAGCCCTGAAGATGGCTTGCAATGTAAGCCGAACCGTTGGCAGATAATCCTTTTTAAAAAATACATTTTTTAAATTTGTGTTTTATGGATCTATCTTGACCGAACCCCAACTAAAATCATCTAATAACAAAATGTGTGTTAAATTATTAATTTAAGTTATTTATTTAACACTCGAATGTATTCGGCTCTAATGAGTGGTCATCAGGAACAAAGAATATGTAAGAGTACATGTCCCCCTTAATGTGTTACAATATCAAAGTAAATCATCAATTGTCATCAATCTACCAATAAATAAAAACTTATAAAAAGCTGGGCAAGTTCATCCTTTCGTTAGTATATCCTGGTTCATATTGATTGTCCAAAAAGCGAGGGCAATTGGAGATCAGGTAATCCAAACCTTTGTACTTGAACCACCTATGAAACAGATGGCCATAGCTGTCTAAAGGTATCTGTCTTATTTTAAACAACCAGGGTACAGGGCTGACTTTGATTTCCCGATACGCTTCCCACATAGGGATCCTTTAAGAATCTATTGTGCTATCGCCCTTATTCTATCGATGTCGGCATGAAGAAATAGAACAGCTGCAAACAGGAGAAAGCTGTAGATGAACACATCACCCTTTGAGTCGGGATCGGAACCTTTGAAAGGGGCACGACACACACTTTCCCTGTAAAAGGCAGCTCTAATTACTCTCACTATCGCTTTCAGGCCCCTAAAGTTCAGAGTTATTGTATGGAGTCGGACAAGGCTGCATGCTAAAACTCTCCCCCAGCAAAACAGCCCATTGTTGTGGGCCGGAGAACGCATTAGCCACACCGGCCGTGGATCGCTTTCCCCATAACGTACGCGGCCACCAACGGGCGACTCCAGCTGGAAGAGAGCGGGTTGAAACACCCACCTACCTGGGGCTCGTCACGTGGATGGTAGGCCTGATTCCAGGGCTTTAGTAGAGTAATTTCTATTGGAGCGCTTTTGTGGAAAATGAAAACCTTACAATTTGAGGAACTCTTTCCAGTGATATTTACCTACAACCTACTGTCTGTATTCGCTGACTTCCAGCATGAAATTTATGTAAATCCCGTTGGTCAGAAAATGTGGTTTTTAACGAATATCTTAGATTTTCGTCCAAATGTACACTGGAAAGTATAAATAAATATACATTACATACATACATTCATATGTGTGTGTGTGTGTGTGTGTGTGTGTGTGTCTTATGTTCCCATTTTTAATGAAAAGTAACCAATCTTATTTCAAAAACTATAACTAGATGAAGTCCATTAATAACCATATTAACAGGGATTAAATTTAAAAAAATTATATTGTATATTTACTATATTATATTAATTTCAAGATTCT
>KZ808237.1:179170-194255 GCA_000696205.2 Oncopeltus fasciatus
TTTTTAACATCAAATAAGTCATTTAATTATTAGATGATTTTAGTTGGGGTTTTGCCAGGCAGATAATATATTTAAAAAATACACTTTTTTTTAAATTTGTATTATTTTTTTTTGTATCTACCTTGATTTATATTACATGGTTAATTTACAACTACCTGACCTATTAAATAGAATAAAATATATGTTTATTTAACATTTGATATTTTAAAATTAAAATTATAAAATAATACAGGCATTGAATAAACATCGATACTGCAATGTTGGCTAGCTTGACAGTGAGTTGCCAAGAAATCTGACTAATAAATTACACCTACCAGCAAATTCCTCCGCTAAACTAATGTATATTAATGTATTGTATATATTTATACATGTATACATACATTAAAAGCTTACTTTAACCATATAACTTACTCACAGGACATGACTAACTCAAAAGCATATTTGTAATAAGGCCAAATTCGATTTAATTCAGTACGATACGAAGTGAATATACAAAAATAATTCAAATGAGATATGAAAAAGTTTAATTACATTATTCATATTTATATTTATTAAGTAATTATACGAAATTTTAACTGCAAGTCCATTGACAACTCCTCCTGAAACACTGTTAAATTTTTTGAAAAACTAAATATAATTAATTTTATCAGATGATTTTAGTTAGGGTCAAGGTAGATTCAAAAAAAAAAATTAGAAAAAAGTTTATTTTTATAAAAGATTATCTGCCAACGTTTAGGCTTACATTGTAAGCCATCTTCAGGGCTGCCTATCATGAAGACGAGAGAGGACGTCCTGTCCCTAAGTTCACACTTCCATGACCACTCCAACTAAAATCATCTAATGATAATATCTACGGTCAAAAAACTCTCTTTTTGATAATTCATTTAATTTTATTCATATCAGTGGAACATGGAAAATCTGTTTAGATTATCCACCTCCACCGTTAACCATTATAACATGGGAAAAATGCTGTATCTCCTCCACTCCTTTGATTTTCCTTTGCTCAGTGTCTCCAGTGAGGGACTTTCCAGCTTTCCAGTTGTGTTGCAGAAAGGAAGGGCCCTGTGCTGAAGGGTACTACTGGGGATCCTCCAGCAGGTAGGCAGAGAGAACTAAGCCCTGTTCCAGTTCCAGCGGGGCGAGGAGGCGTGGGTGCAATGGGGTAGGTACTTTCTAGTTGACTAACGGTACAGGCGGCACGCAGGGAGCCCCCGACACCTACCGATTCTTCGGGCTCTAGGTGTGGCCCAGGGAACAAGCGTGTTGGGAGAATACACCTCGTGTCTCCAGCGAATCAGTCAGCTGGCACCACCATCCCTCAATCCTGACCAACTGGAGTGATGAGAAATCTGTCTTGCTGAAGTACCATAATAAGCTAAGGATTTCTCCTGTTCCATTAATGGTGGACGTAGTTAAGGGCGAATGATTAATATATCTTAAAGGCTGAAAAGGTCACTAAAGGCGAAATTTCTCTGAGTACGAAAGAGAAGTAAGGAGTATTCATCCTTAATGGTTACTTTCTTAAATATCGGTAGAGAATATGTTGGGTTTTGGTAAATGTAGATCCAAATTTAATTTTTAGATTGGAAATTTAATTTTTAATTTAAAAAAATAAATTTTTTATTATCGTCCGACGTTTCAGTTTACATTGTGTGCATATATATATTAAAGATTGGATCCAGGGGACAACACGTCCTATTCGCCTACATGATAGGCCTAAAGATAGCCTCCAATGTATACCGAAACGTCGTTAGATTATAAAAAATTAACAATTTTTAGTGCAAGTGAACAGATTGAAAAATCTAACTGTCCCAGCCAGTAAATTATGTCCTATGTCTAAATTATGTCCTGGTAGAATAATAATTATTCTACCAGGACATAATTGTTATTCTACATATTACCAATTATTGGTAAATGCACCGGCCCAGATAGCAGGAGATCCAGGTTCGTGTCCTGGCTGGGACAGTTAGATTTTTTTTATTCTGTTCCCTTGCATTAAAAATGGTTAAAATTTACGTGGGATTAAATACCCCAAAAAAAATTATTTATAAAAAATTAATTTCTTTAAATTGAATTTTTTTCTTTTTTTCTTTTTGACTAATTATTTCCTCGGTCAAAAACTGTCCATTTCACTTTTATTTTTTTAATATTTCTCACAATTAAAGAACAGAAGAGTGATTTTACGGAAGAAGAACATAATAGGTGTAACAAAAGAGTTTGCCTTCCTGTTTTATTCAGTCTATAATGCATCTTGGGCTAAAGGACAAAAATTCAGTTTTAAGCACAAAAATTTGTATATTGTATAATAATTCATAAAAACATAACAATACAATATAAAAAAGGAACCATGGTCTATATAAATTATCATAGCCAATTAATATCATATTTTGAAAGGGGATTATGATTTTTCAGATCTAGTTTTTATTGCTAATTATGAACAAGAATTTTATAAATAATCTAAAGGGTTATTCTTATTTCTACCACCAATGAATATAGAACTCTCGTACCTTATATTGTCCGTCTTCCTTGGTTTCTGTACGTCTCCCGTTGGCGAGCGCTTTCGGACTCTGTCCATCTTCTGGCCGAATACAAACGTTCACTGTCACGGTCCGTATTCAACTGTGTTTTTCTGTGTGTTAGTTGTGTCAGGTAGCTGTAGGGGTCACTTTTGTCGGTGATCAGGTATGTTGCATGTGCGATTTGAGGGTCATCGTCCATTATTCCAGGTATAAGTTGAGGTAGGGATTAGTTGTAATCCCCTTTGTTGAGGTGTCCTAAGTGTTTCGAAAGTTTTTTGTAAATGTGTTTGTTTGCCTATGGATTATGCTGTCTTCTGTCTTTTTGCGTTGTCGTTGGTTTGTGCGTCGTCTGTTCGTTTGCGTTTGTGTGTTCGTTTTAGTAATAATAGCGGTCTAAATATTGTGTCCGATTGTGTGTTAAGTTGTTCGTTAATTATGTTCTTGTCCGCTGTCCTTGTCTTGTAGATTTCCATATTTTCTAATATGTCCATCTTCCGTCCCTTCTGTTGTTTGTGTAGCAATGTCATTGTTGTTTTTATGTCGGTGAGGTCGTGGCCNAGACTCCCGTACAACTTGAGTAAAACACAGCCAGGAAATATACCGATGAATAAATGAATGCATATATAATATATAAAATTCTGGTTAATTGATAGCAATATAAAATAGTACTGAAAAAACCTTAACCTCTTCCCAAAATAAGCTTCTTTTTTTTTCTAAATTTAATTGAATCGTTCATTGTTGGGATCAACCAAGATAGAGGATATCTGGACTTTCCCACTGAAAAAACTGTACACATAAGGAGTGTGTAGGACTGACGCACAGACTGTACCGAGGAGTGCCTGTACTCCATAGACAGCTGGAGGAAGAAGACTACTGCTGGCTATATTTGGATTGCTCGCTCGTTCCAGAGGGCACTTACCTTCTCCAGCGCTGGAAGAAGCTGGAACTGCTGTCGCTCAGGTTCAAGAACCCCTCAACAGATGAAAAAAAACCAAATTAAATGCCTTCATATATGTTTACCCATTTAGCTATGAAGTATATTATTCTGAATAAAGTTTGAAGTTTATTATTGCCAACGATTCGACTTAACTTGCAAGTCATTACCAGGGGTGAAATATAATATACACTACTACACTTATTAAAAATTATAAGTAGATAATTTTTTTGGAGCATCAGTCAAGATTGCCAGAAATTTATTATTAAATTTATATTAATACTTAGTCATATTTATTATTAATACTTCCAAAAATATATGATAAACACCTATTTACTGTACTATTTGGATTTACTATGGATGGACGTTTCCACAAACAAAATAAATTATCTAACCTAAACCTTGACCGAACACCGACAAAAATTCTCTACTTATAATCTCTACAGTCAAAAACTCTCCATTTGAAAATAAAAAAATATAATTCCATGGATCATTATCAGTACATATAAAATTGATTTATATTGTCATATTTGTACCATTCTATCTTATAACACCACATCTTTGTCTCTTCATTCCAATCTATAATTTTTAGAAGCATTTTTGTTGTATTTCAGCCCTGATGATGACTTACAAGTTAAGCCCAAACGTCGGTAATAATAAAATAATTACCTAACAATTTTGGAGTATTTTATTTTTCTGAACCTGGCCGAAAACCTGACTAATTTCTGCAGGATAAATGTAAAAATTAAAAATTAATAGAGGGGGTGGTAAGAAGATTGGGTTATTTTAAAATGTTATAGAAGTATTATGTAATATTATATATCTATTAATCGTTGCTCAGGTTAGAAAAAAGAAAAGTTTTTTTACCGTAGCCTACATCACAAATATTTCATTAATTTTTACTTTATTTTCTAGACAATTTTTATAACAGTCGAAGAAGCTCCTTAGACACTACTGCCACCAGCTTTTTAATTTTTATCGAATTTCAGAATTATCTATAAGTTGTAAAGTCAAGGTATTTATTGTTTATGATGAAAAGTACATGATGGAAGTAATGATAATTCTGATGATATTCACTAAGAATTGCAGAATACAGTATACTTACCAAAGTTCAATCAAGCAGACTCCCATATTTTAAGTTTGCTGGTAAGAAGGTATAGACTACTCGTACTTTAAGAATGGTGAGCTTTAGCCAGAAGCTTGTGCGATAAATTCAGCCCATACGATTCTAACGGTGCATAGAAGAGAGAGGACCTACTATTGACTCTTCCAGTTTTATGCAGATAAAACATCACTAATATCTTCTGTCTCAGCAGGAGGGATGAGTTGAGGGTGTTAGCAGAGTAAATCTTTCAGAAAGGATTGTGTGTGGAACTATCTGCGTGCCAGAGGAACTGGGAATCACTGAGCTGTGTGGACTGTGAGCTTATGAAGCAATATATCCTTGGATGGCACTTAACTAAGGACCCTGTCAGGAAGACCAGAGCCAGGCCTCAGGATTACACATATAAAAGAGTCACTTTAGGTAATATTTATTTAGTATTTTTAGCAGATTAGAGGAATATAAGAGTTTTGTTGTTGTACCTAACTTAACATTGATAACTGTTAATATCTCAATAAGTTTATTACGTGGAGTCTTTTTTTTTTTTTTTTAAATTGATTTAAATTAGTGTTTGAGGAAATAAAATAAAAGTTAAAGCGGGCAGTTAATAGCTAGATTATTGAGAGTGAGGAATGAAAGTGAAATAATTCTAATTGAACACCATCATGAATCTCTTCAGGTATCAGAATTCTATTGAATTTCGTCATTGAAAATCTAGCAATGCCTGACCAGTGCCATGGGTGTTTATAACAGGGTGGTTATGTCTTAATAGTCACTCTACGTAAGTGGTTGTATTTGAAAAGTAAGTAGTTTGTCACAATCACACTCATTATTTTGATCTTGGTTATATATTTAATTTCTAATATATAAATTAAAAGGTAATGTTGCGAATCGAGGTTGTAGTACGGTTTCCTAAACTTAATATTTAAAATTTATTGATTAATCATTATAAAAATTAGTAGAGATGTTTAGTAAATGAATAGAACAAAAATAAATACTCCACAATTATTATAGTGACACAATTACTTTTAAAAAAAACATATTTTAAATTATCAAAAATTTGGAAAGACACTATATACACTTTAAGCAGCATTTAAAAAAAAAATTAATACGACTGATTCCTTTTTCTCAATAGTCATTCCCTAAGTAGTAGTGGTTGAAATATATATGTATGGACTTTATCTCCAAAAACATATTCAACGAAATACCAAATCGCTTAGACTACTGAAAAAGCCACGCTGCAAGGACTACAAAGGTTCCTTGACGAATCGTCTATAAGAGGCGTTAGTAAATACTTTTGGAACCTTGAAAGTATCTAAAGAAAATGAGGGTACCTTTTTTTTTTCTAGAAAGAAAATCCAAGTGTAAAGTCACGGTGAGGTGGGGTGTATAAATGTCAAAATCTCCCTGTGCCGAATCCTGAAAACAAGGATCATTGTTGTGGCTTATAGTCAATAGATATAGTCTTTAAAAGTCTGTCCGGCGTAAACTAAGCGTATTTCCAGGGAGTGGTAAAGAAAAGTAAAATAACGAATTGCATTGTATAAGCCACGCAGTCAATAACCATAAATACTATGAAAAATGGTCATAGCATTTATGGTCATTGACTGGCCGAAATGGAAAGATGGGGAAGTGCTCAGTCATTTTCGTTAATCTCTTCCTTAACAAGATTTTTTTTTTTGTTTAGTTGTCGCAGGTCATAACCATTAGTAATTATAAATATTAATTTAGTTGTGGTTTATTATCCCACGTAAATTTTAAACAATTAATGCGAGGGAATAGAATAAAAAATCTATCTGTCCCAGCCAGGACTCGATATCTGGATCTCCTGCTATCCGGGCTGAATGCTAACCATTACACCACCGGGACGAGCTAGATAACTTATTAAATTCCCACCACACTAGCGAGAGCCTAACCCACGAGTAAGACGAATACATCGTCTTATGCTCGAAGGAGCTGACATTGTCTAGCTATTTNAATCAACAACTCTGAAATATTACGTTTAAGAAACCTTGCAAATAACTCGACTCCCATACATTACCTTTCAATTCATATATTAGAAATTAAATATATAAAGCAAGATCAAGATAATGATTTTGTTGTGACAAAGAAGTAGAAACTACTTACTTTTCAACTACAACTACTTACGTTGAATGACTATTAAGACGTAACCACACTGTTATAAACACCCATAGCACTGGAGAGGCATTTATTACCCAATAAAAGCCTGTCTATATTGCCAGAAATGATAGTTTCAAACTTATCCTTTGAAACAAAATGTGAGTATATACATACAAACACACACAAATAAATGTTATTCCTGGGAATTTTTTTACTTTTTGTGTGTGCCCTGCACTCATTATCCCACCTGTTCTTGATTACTATATAATATATATATAATTATGNGTAGGAGATCAAAAAATCTCTAAGTAGATTTTATCCTACAATTTATCCCACTTTTTCGTAACATCAATGATAATGAATGGATCTCAGTTATAGATGGAGTACTAAATACTAAACCTCCATTTCCTTCCACACATATCAAAGGAAAATTTAATGATTTTTAATAAAACTGTGGAATCTGTATATGGGCATCTCTCTCCCTCACTTTCTCTCGCACACCAGTTTTTAAATTATTAAATTTCAACAAAATAAAATATAATTAGTGCCACTACTAGTATAAATTTTAAGAAAGAATTTTGTTAAATTTGAGTCTTATAAGGAGCTAGAAAAAAAACAACTATCTCAGCCGGAAATGGAACCCGGGTCTCCCACTCTCCGGTAGGGTGCGCTGACCAACTAGTTTAGTTCACCCACCTGGATAGTGGGGGACCCGAGTTCGATTCCCGGCTAAGGTAATTTTTTTTTCTAGCTCCCTGTACGATTCATATTAATAATGAAATGTGGGATTAATTTACCACAATTATCGTCAGAAATATGAAATCTTGATTTTCCTGATACCCATTGACCATTCTAATTTTCTCCAAATTCTTCTTAAGAGCACGATTCCAAACTCATATAGCGTGGATCCAACCCAAAAACTGATCGAACTCTACCCCATTTCCCCCTGACTAGAACCTTCTCTTTATATAAACACTACAGTTGCGCAATTCGGAAGTACGTGATACACAAACATTAAAGTATGATATCAGAAAAAATTTAATTTAATCAATAACTTCATAAGTAACAAAAAATTTTACATAATAAAACATTATATTATATAATTAATCGTTATGAAGCGATAAAAGTCCTCTATGCAGTAGCTGCATAAACGGATTTCTAATGATTCATCAAACATGGACATAGACTAATCGATGTTAGGCAAAGTTTTGACATTATAACCTAACTTTTTATCTTGCATGAGAATAGTAAGACATTGATTCTTTTAAATAATAATTAATAATAAATCTTTTATTCAAGACTACCTTTTGAAAAATGTATACCAAATCGGAGAAACTGATGATATCATGATGTGTTTAACACGCAATACCATATGGTACTGCATTAACAACTACGTTTTTTAGAATATTTTCGAACTTAACTCTTCTCCTCCACTGCCCATTTGAAAAATATTTTATGGAATATAGTAATATTTGATGGAAGATAGTAACTTCCGAATAGTAAGTAAACCGAATAGTAGGAAACTGGGCTAAATGTAATGTAACTAATAATAAATTTAATGTATTCCAGAACTTTATTTCTACAGATAAACCCTCGTTCTTTTATAGGTTCTATAAGGGTAAAATAAATATTCATGTAAAATAGAAATATATTTCTATATTTTCCATTTAATGTATAATACAAGTAATACATAATATAGGTATGGAAATTTATAAAAAATATATGATAAATACATAATGCTTAAAAAAAGCATATTGTTTCAAAGAACGCAAGTTTTACACTTGAGTAGATTATTAGGGGTCATTTTACAATATAAATTATTGCTTAAGAACTGCTAGAGGAATAAATATACATACAAAATATGACAAAATTTGGCGCTGTCTTTCAAATTATTTGGTCTCTAAGTTCCTTACAGTCTTGTTAAAAAATATATTATACAACGAATAAACTTTAATTTTTTTTTTTTCATTTTCGCAGAAAATTTAAATAACCTTAAAATGAAGAAGTAAAACACATTGTTGCAACAAATAATTTACATTTTATAAATAGTACACAATAATTTATTTAAAACGACCAACCAAATGGATACACAATACTATATACACAGTAAATTACATACACCAACACAAATTGGTGTACAAATTAAGATTCACATCAACCAAATACCCTAATATAGGAAAGTATAATCACAGTCAATAAAGAAAAAAAGCATTCAAGGCACTAAGTCAGTCTTCGGCTGCTTTTGAGGCAAAATTTAAATTATTGTTATAATTTAATTATTTGCTTATAGTATAAAAATAAATTTTAAAAGTGAATTAATTAGTACTATATTGAAGAATTTCTTATAAAATTGATGAAGAACAACAGAAATTTTGAAAGGAAGAATTTTAATTCAGTCATTCAATTAAACATTTAGGAATTAATACTTTGGCAACACTATTATCTAACTTTATGGTTTAAATAGTAATACAAATTGATATTCAAGTGGTTTCAGTATTCTTATTTCCTTAAAAATTAGTTTTATGATATATAGCCATATATAAAAAAAACAAAAAAAAAACAACACAAATATTGCCTTAATATCACAATAATTTGCATATACCATATATATATAAATATATATGTGTGTGTACTAATATGTCAGATCTCTTCCCAAACCAGTAGCCAAGGCTTTCAATGAAATCTATAAAAATACCTATTTTAAGAATATGTTGTCTTTACTTTTTTTTTTTTTAAATAATTTAAAGTCAAATACGTTATTTTTACGAGCCAGAATAACTCGATATCTGAGATACTCAAGCAAAAATCGGAAAAGGCACAAAACATGTGACAGATATGATTAGCTTATCATTGGGGCAGTACATAAATCTGAAAGCATACGTAAAGATAAAATATTTTAAATAATTTTATTTCGGTATATGATCATTAAAACTGTAAAATTTAAACGATACAGAAGTTAGTTTAAAATACCAAAGAATTGTTATTGTTACTTGACTGTTAACTATGAAAAAAAAACATAACAGTATATAATTTACATTCAGTATTTAATATCAAATCAATTCTAGATGAACCGTCAAATGCTCCTACGTAAAAATATATTTCTTTTCACTTTTTCCGAATTGTTAGCATGTATCAAAGTGCCCATTTAAAAAAAAAAAAAAAAAAAAAAAATTACTACAGGTTCACTTTACTTTCACAAAATGTCCAGGAAATGAGGAATTCATCATGACGACCTGTAATATTCCCACAATTTTCTTTTCCTGAATACAATAACTCTGGGCAACTGAAATTGCTTTAGGAAACGAGGAAAAGCTTTATAATTTATAAGAGGGTAGAAAAGTAAAATATGAACATCCTTTTCTATAAATCAAAAATTATTAAAACGTTGGCCTCTGAAGAAAAAATATTCATTGGTTCACATAATAACAGAAAAAAAATTATTAAAATAATTGTTATTAGATTGATTATGCTGAATGCACTTGTTTATTGGGGAACTAATGGAAACAAATCTCTTATTTAAAATAAATATTATCTAAACGATACTAAAATTGTTTAATTTCCATAAAAATCACTGAAATATCAAATTCGGAAATAACTAGCCACAATTATTTAAATTTATTATTGCCAAGTAATAAATGAAAAGTCAAAACCAAGATTTAATTGTCTATTGCTTGACCGCCTTCGGATTTTGTTAATGGCACATTTTATAGTTGAACAATGAAGAATATTGTCGGAGGAAAATTTAATTTTTTGATTCAATTCAATAAAACTTCTTGTACTGAGAAATTCATAAAAGAGCAAAGTAATTTTTGAGGGACATATAAAATATTTTTATTTACAATTATTGTAGAATTATCATCAAAATGTTTTTAAATTTCTTCCTAAGAATTCTGATAGTTTGACCGGTGTAATGATAATAAATAAAATACATAACATGATTGTTGTGCCAGTCATTTTTATATTATTTTAATGTACATTTTTGAGAAATATAAGAACAACCTGAACCTATGCCTCTATGCTAACTTCCTTCGATCAATAAGATGGACAGGAAGACTTGTGCAGTTCCAGCCCGGAATCCAGCTGTCTGGTACTCCGGTTGTCAGCGCTCCATTCAAAAGCACCTCAGCGACTCCTTACTGACTCAATCTTCTTGGCCAATTCCGAGACGACGTCTCTGTATATGAGGGGGTCGACGTTCCTGCCCAGCATGTAGAGGATCCACCAGTCGCCGACGTTTGTCTTCCTGCAGATGGCCTCGGCGACCTCGATGGGTATCATCCGGTTCCTGAAGCGGAGCAGCTTCGGTCTGACCTTGGGGCAGGAGAGGATCACCGCCCTGTAGATGACGAGCAGGGTGAGGAGCGTCGCGAGTATGATGAACCAGAACCAGATGGCGATGTAGGTCTTCTCGTTCACTATGTTCAGCGGGAGGATGCAGAGGGAGTCGTGCTTCTGGAGGCTGCCGGATGGGCCGAACTTGTGGAAGGTGCACTTGGTCACCCTCGGGAAGACGTAGACCATGGGGTCGACACGGTCCTCCTGAGCCGTCTCGGAGAAGGTCATTACTCGAAGCCCATAGGACATGAACTCACCATCGAAGAACTTGTTCATCAGGTAGAGCTGGACAACCACGTTCACCAGACAAAGAGCTTCGCAGATCCAGTACCTTATTGCGTACGAGTTATGCCTCTGTAACAAAAACAACAAATTAAATGTTTTTCTCTTGCAAACAACCATAAAAATATTAGTTTTTCTTATATATATAAAACACATATATTACACATTTATATTCAAGATGCACGGTGAGCGTTCTTATGAAGGCATGTGTAGCCCAAAACACCAGTACTGCTACAAACTATAATGACCTAGGGGTAGGGGGCAGATGTTACGAATATGTTTATTCTAGGCCTGCGGCACACTAGAGAAAGTGATTGGTCAGCACATCGTTCTGTCTTTTTTTTTTCCCCCAAAGAAGTATGGTAATCAATTAGAGCTGGGTATTCCCAGGAGCACCTGAAATCCTCTAGGTTATTACAAGCCCATAAGAAAAATCTAATTGCAGATCAATAGATCAATAAATATAAAAAGTGATGATATGCTTTTCCAATATAAACTAAATATACTTTATTTTTAACATTTACTAACATTCGAAATAAATCATTTTAGGCACAAATAATAATATAAATAAAAAAAGTTTAAACGTAGAATATTAAATTCTTATCTTTGGAATCCTTTTATTTAATTTTAGGACTAGTACAATAAAGTAGAGAGTAATTATAATTGAGGCTCACAAAGCCTCTTGAGCCTTAGAAAAACTTTACAACAGAAATAAACCAACCTCTAAATTTCAATTTTAAATCTATCGTCTATTGGGTCCTTAAGATTAAAAGAAAAAAGAGCATAATTCAACGGTTTTGCTCATTTTACTCAGAAATTGTATAACTCTTAAGAAATACATAAATTTGAACAGCTAATTTTATAGCCAAGAATTAGCAAAAAGAAGGAAAGGTTATTGACAAAGAAACGGGATATATATATATCCAACTAAATATTTAAAAATATTTCAATGAAAAGGTAAGAATATTGGGTAGGAAACTTGTTTAAAAGTAGATGGAAACAAACTGTCAATATAAGTACATTTATTCTAAGATGATTTTAGTTGGGGTTCGGTCAAGGTAGATCCAAAATATAAGTCTACATTTATATCCAAAATATAAGTACATTTATTTTTATTATTATGGCCGTAGTACAATAATTAATATATAAAATAAAAACCTAAAATCTTGACGAATCATCAATTAATTATAATTAAATCTAAACGTTTTCATGCAACAAGATTAAACAAAAAAAAAATCTGAATTGCCTCTGTCAGTAAGACTATGTCATCAAAGATATTTTTGAATCAATGACTTGTTTCATTCAAAAATAATTACCACCTTCGTGAAAACCAAAGGCCTCCCCCGTGAATCTGCTTCAGTCATGGGTCGTTATCAGACCCCAGACAGATCGCATTACCCCGCTCATCTAACTGGCAGAATGGCTTCCGCTGACTAGACGGTCTATAATCTGAGAAAGCTGATAGATTCTCCAAGAGTGATTGCTGAATGGCCAGGAGATCTGGACAGGGGACATTGACATCCAGACTGAAAATCGGAGACTGTTTCAATCAATAAGTTATCCAAGCGAATTACAAATTCCCCTTCCACAACAGATAGCCAGTCAGAAATCCTGTTCCAACACACTTCGTCAGTGATAAGCGCCCCTAGTTAAATGGAAAATTATCCTAAGCAATGTGTGTCTACAAGGGCGTGTAGATATTTCTCATCTATAGAATACTGCAAGGAATACAAGGCGCTCGCCATACGTGCCAGAGATTTCTAATCGCCATATATGGAGTCTTCCCAGTGACATGGGAACAATGAAAGAAAGGATTTAGATTGCCTAGAAAACGCCACTGGGCTTCTGCCAGGGAGTGCTGTAGAAAGAGTTCTGAAATGCTGCACATATATTAGACAAAGCAGATATAATTTTCAACTTAGTAATAAGAAAATTATTTTGAATCCGAAGAAGATTATCTCATAGAATACTGCGGAGGGGTCTTGCGTGCTTTACCATGGAAATGGTGGAGACAAAACTCTTAATGAATAGATTAACTAATTAATAATTATTATCCCACTTAAATTTTAAACAATTAATGTGAGGTAATAGAACAAAAAATCGATCTGTCCCAGCCAGGACTCGATACCTGGATCTTCTGCATAGGTTAGCATTCGTGCCCGAAAGCAGGAAATCCAGGTTCGAGTCCTGGCTGGGACAGATAGATTTTTTATTCTATTCCCTCGCTTTAATTGTTTAAAATTTACGTGGGATAATATACCACACCTAAATTAATATTTATAAATGACAAAAAATAAATAAATAACGAAGAGTCGGCATTCGTCTTTCTCGTAGGTTCGACTTTCACTAGTGTGTTGGGAGTTTAATAAGTTATCTAGCTCGTCCCGGTGGTGTAATGGTTAGCATTCAGCCCGGATAGCAGTAGATCTAGGTATCGAGTCCTGGCTGGGACAAATAGCTTTTTTATTCTATTCCCTTGTTGTTCCCCTATTGTTTAAAATATAAGTGGGATAATAAACCACAACTAAATTAATATTTATAATTACTAATGGTTTTGTTCTGTGACAACTTAACAAAAAAAAAATCGCTAGTGCAGTAGGATATTTATTNATTTTATTCCCTCGCATTAATTGTTTAAAATTTACGTGGGATAATAAACCACAACTAAATTAATATTTATAATTACTAATGGTTATGTTCTGTGACAAGTTAACAAAAAAAAATTGCTAGTGCAGTAGGATATTTATTATTTCAATATTTTTATAATAAATGAGAAAAAAGTAATTATAATTTATCATTAATTCATTTAGCTTCATGAACCTTTTAAAGGATCATGGAGAGGAGGGCTGTCATAAGATAAACACACATTTATTATTATTAGCCCGAAACAATATTCAATGGAACGAGGATCTAGGTAGATAAAAGCGATAAGTATCCGTTATAATTTGTGGCCAATGAATATGAATCTTCAAGAAACTGTTCAGTAAAGGAGAGGATCTGTTCTCTGTCGTGCAGGCTCTTGTCGGCTCCTTGCAGAGAAGTGGGTAAACAGAGCTTCGTCGACAGTAGGCTATGACGTCACAAGTCACACACTCAACTGCAAACATGTTTCTCTTTTCGATTAGCAGGACTCCTTCCGTGGGAGAAGATGGCAACAGCTTCCCACAAGCTTTTTACCAACTTCCTTTCCCACAACTAGTATATCAAACATTTACATTTGATTGTCTCTAAACGTAAAATGAAGGAGAAACGTTATCTTCCCATGAAGGTACACGATTTCACCTATTAAAAAAAAAGGCGGCAGTAGAAATTATGACAATAAAAAGAGTTATATTTTCCACTAACATTTAGCATAAACACTTTTTACCAAAAGCAAAGGGGAAAAATAATTTTGTCACACATCCCTAAGAAGAGAGAAGAAATTATTATTAAATTAAATATTATTATGCTCGAAGCAATAAATTATTATTATCAGAAATTATAAAATCAAAAATAATTATTTATACAATGTTAAAAGTTGGTATTTATTAGGAAAACCTGTTTTAGACCAAAATAATGTAAAAAAATAATAATAATACATATTAAAAAATAATTTAAAAGTTTGTACTACATGTCAAAAAGCTTTCTAGAATTCATCGAAAAAAAAGTATCGTTAGAAGTCCTCTTCTAAGAGCACATTCCAAAGCCTAGCGCAGTAACTTCGGTATTTCTCCTTTTTCTTATTTTTTAAAATTCTTTACGGAGGAGGGAAGATTCTAAAAAAAAAAAAAAAATCTTGTGTCCAGGAAAGGA
>KZ808237.1:204099-218472 GCA_000696205.2 Oncopeltus fasciatus
AAAAAACTGTACCTTACAATGTAAGCCGGTTGGCAGATAATCCTTTATTAATTAAAAAACATTTTTTTTAAATTTGTGTTTTTTGGATCTACCTTGACCGAACCCCAACTAAAATCATCTTAGAATAATATCTACGGTCAACAAACTCTCCTTTTGTACTCCTTTATTATTTATTATATTATATATTATTATATACATATTATATTATGACAAATATAATTTTTTTTTTCCTTCTGCCAAAGAATCCTGTATAATTTTACGAAGTTTGCCAGGTCCGCTAGTAGTATAAAAATGACAAATATAAGCAATTATTAACTGAACATACTTATTAATATGGAGAATATTTATTTCAATCCTACAAGAAAAATAATAAATAAAATGTTAAACCATTATCCAATGTGAATCATTAAGTTAAGATGGCTCCCTATGTGAATTGGAATTTATTTTAGCAGATTTGCCGTAGCTATCACGTTCGTACCATGATACTATTTATTTCAAGCATTTATTATTAATTATCTCATCCATGGATGCTTATCTGGTTAAATATACATATTATTTCTAGACCTACTTAACTAAACATAGCAAACATATAAAACAGTAAACGTCATTTGTTTGAAACTAGTTAAAGTTAAGAAATAATAGAAAGACCACCTTATTTCTACATATCGCAGTTCAAGAAGGGTATGGTGGAAACAATGAGAAGGAAGAGAGTTGCCGAAGGCTGTGGGTCAAGTGCACGGTAACCTTTTACGTCTAAATTAATAGAATATAAAATGAGGGGGGGGGGGTATTGGAAAGTCAGATAGAAATGGCCTTACGAATAAAGCATATTGTAAATACACCGTAATTTTGTATTTACCAGAAATACAATCTCCTCCACCATTCCCCAGTCAATCAAGATCTAAAACAATAAAAAATAAAAATAAAACAGTTTTGAACACTTAAATTATAATTTCCGAGTTATTAAAGTTCTCATTATTATTAGAATTAGTTTTTATTCTCAGCCAGGAATGTAATATAGGGATGAGGAGATGAGACATTGCCACATAGGGGATACACCTATCAGACGGTTCCCAGGACTTCGTTAAGTATTTCTCTGGGAGCTTAGCAACATCCGCCTCTCGTTCTTACATCAGCTGGCCGTAACTCAACCCTCAACTTCCTCCCCCGACCGGGCTGCTAGTGAGGAGTGTCAGCCTATCAACCCAGCAACCTAGCAATCGTAGACTTGGGTAGCGGCGTAGACTAAGCGAATTTTCTGCGATTTGAGTTTGAATATATTCTTAGCATACAATTTATATTGGTATTTGAGTTGTCACCTTGAAAAAAATTAATTATAAAGTTTATTTACCAGTAGACAACTTTAAAAATTTATAAATGCACTTTAGTGGGCAAAATTCAAGTTTGCAGAATTATGTGGGGAAAAAAGTATTTTAGAAAATCATTAGTTTAAGTAATATTATATTCCGAATTTAATTATTTTATTGGTTGATGATATAACCATTCCATATTGTCCAATTTCAAAGAATAAAAAAATTGCTCCTTAATTATAAAGTTTATACTTCTAATTCAATCCCGTTACTATTGAACGATCAAGCAACATTAGATACATTTTCGGTAAATGAATCAAACCCAAGTCTCATAATCTTAAATATCTGACTGGATATTGTGTTTCGGACAAACAAGATGATTTTCGAGCTCTATCCAAAGAAAACATGAAATGTTTAAGCGAGTGAAAAGTTATACATTTAATTTTTCATTATCAAGATGATTTTAATAGGTAATTTTTTTTTAATTTATGGTAATGTCCAAACTGAAGTCTGCATAAATGGCTTAGGATTTCTCCAAATCAACGCCAAGAAACCATTCATTTGATGATCTCAGTTTCCTATGACGAAAGAATTACGCCGAGTACCAAAGAGGTCAGACCAGTTACAAGAGTGAAGTCTGAAGACAAGATATTTTGCTTGCACAACAATAGAGTGACGGATGATCTTCGTGCACTGTAATTGTGTGGAAATTCTTGCCAATAAACATTATTATTAGGACAGCCATATTTGCCTACTTTTACAGATAAGTCTTTATTCGCCATAGAGCTTTATTTATTTTTATTTTTTTATATAACCTTAATTTACATATTACATTCTGTTAAAAATAAATAAACACATTTTGTAATTTGACTACAATGAATAATAATTTACAAAAATGACATTAATGAAAGTCACATGAGGCGAGAAGATGACCAGTGACACCACTCTCTAAAGAGCTTTATTAAGAATTAAAAAAATGCAAAAAGAGTTTAGCTTTTTAGGAATAAAAATAATTTCATTTTCTTGTAGTTCATAGCAGTTAAAAACAAATTTATAAGATAATCTTTTGAAGAAATATTTTGTATTTGTTAATAATTTTAATTTTATGTAAGTGTTATTGTCCTGTATGTGTATGTACAAATACATACAAAACACAAAATTTTTATTTATAATTTCAACACATAATTTTTTGGAGATTGGAAGAAACGACAACGACACTGTTTTTTTTATTATATATTTATATCTGAGTGGGCAGTTTACAGCTTTTCAAAAATTTAAGGTGGTATAAACAGGGTTCTCCTTGAAACAAATTTTATGGGCGGGAAGGAAAGATCAGGGTAGAAAAAAAGGGGGGGAAGAACATTGAAAAGACTGGGCTAAATCAAAGTGACGTCACGAGATATCGTCGCATGTCCTTTGTTCACTTCTCCAAAGTAGAGATGGTAGTAGTCCAGTCCCAAATGCTAACATGACAGCGAACAGCATTTAATCATTTTGTTTTTTAACGAAACACAAACAAATCATCACGGTTTATCACAAATTCGAGACAAATATTAGTAACAGCAGGAATATGATGTTTGCAGAGTAAAACATTATATTCCCATTAAATGTGTTTATCGTAAGACTAAGAATAGCTAAAGGGCAGCCATGATTGATTAGTTTGCATCAAAAACTTTTTGTCTACGAATACATTTAATAAACTAAGATTCCCATTGTATAAATACAGTAATAATACATGAAATTACCCTGAATACTAATCTAAAAAGAGAATAGAGGGATACCACAAAAAAATAATATTTATAAATACCACAAAAAAATAATATTCATAAAATTAAAATTTAAAAAAGTAAATAACGAGAGTCATTTAAACAGCTTCACAATGTCAGCTCCTCCGATACATTCGTCGGCCTCGGAGGTTGGACTTTTGACACTAGTGCGGGGAATTTAATAACTTATCAGACTTGTCCAGGTAGCATAAATGAAAAACGACCCGGCCCGGATAGCAGGAGATCCAGGTTTCTTGTCCTAGCTGGGACAGTTAGATTTTTTATTCTGTTCCCCTGCAATAAAAATTAGTAATAATAGATTAGCTTAGTCTCCAACTGAAAAGGGCGCGAAAAGTATGATACCATCCCTTAGAGAAAGAGGCAGCTGGCAGATAAAATGATAATAAATACAAAATGTAACCACTGAGGAATGTTGACCACTGGTGCCTCCGGATGACCAATTGAACGAGTTAGTTCCAGCTGTAGAACTGTTCTCAAGAGCTGTTACCACGAGGGTCGGGACCCCCGGCACTCTCTCCCCTCATATAAATCTCGGCGCAAGGTCTAAATTACCGACAGGGCCAGAGCCAGAGGTCCTAGGGGTGGGGGGGTAAAAAAGCACCCGGACCTACTAATACCCGGCTCCGACCCCTTACCTACTATAGGTACCCCCACAGTATTTCATCCCGGGTGTCACTCGCTCGCGTTCTCGGCCGACCCGAGAGAGGAGAACAAGGGACAAAATAGAAGTCTTGTAATTATAGCGATTGCCAGTTGGATGCGGCAGCTGGGAGATGATTGAATGCGTTTGATACACATTGCACGACACAAGATATCGTGTCTGGTTCGGCCCAATCGCTCAAACTGAAACGATGAATTTTGAAGAAAAAAAAAATTGCTACCAATAAACCTGTCGAAGTGAAAAATATCAGTTTGAGCAAAGATTATGGCTGAATTCAGCCTTATCATCGTGCACAAAGTATAGGTATCTTAATAAATAATTGTATTCTTATGGTCTGAACCATTACTGAAACTAGCAATAAGGATAATTGGAGAATGGAATAAACATTGTTGGAGCATTCAGTATAACATAGCCTAGCTTTTAGTCTAAGATGATTTTAGTTGGGGTTCGGTCAAGGTAGATCCAAAAAGCACAAATTTAAAAAATGTATTTTTTAATAAAGGACTATCTGCCAACGTTTCGGCTTACATTGTAAGCCATCTTCAGGGCTATCATGAAGATGAGAGAGGACGTCCTGCCCCTAAGTTCACATTTCCATGACTGATTGTTCACATTTCCTTGCTTTTAGTATGCTTTTTCTAAGTTTTAATATTTAGCAGAGGGCAATGAGTTTCGTTTAAGACGTTTTCTGATAAGATTAAGAAATCTCAGCGATATAACAGTCAATATTTATTCTATCATACCTTCTATTATCCGTCTTCATTGGTTTCTTCAAACCATCTTCTGTTGGCGAGCGCTTTCGGACATTGTCCATCTTCTGGCCGAATACATGCGTTCACTGTCACTGTCGGTATTCAATATTTATTCCTTAAGTAGTAAGGTTTTTGAAAGCTGATAATTATCAAGTAATTCGGTTTAATATATGATGGTAGTTAACAAGATATATTTGCCAAGTAATAAGGCTTATTAAAAAATACTGGACTTTGCTTAGGATCTGATAACTAAGGATTNCCACAACTCTTTGTGGCTGATATTGATGAATGGATTAAAACGAAGAGCAATGGAACTCAGTATTAAGTGAAAGAATGCCGTCAACACGAATTACTTAGACAGTTATTGGTACAAATATTTAATCTAGATAAAGAGGAGTAAACACAAAGAGATTAATTGCGAACAAGGGGTGTTATCTTGGCGACATTCGCAAACTACACGAGAACTTCCGCGAAAAAAAGAAAACTCCAATGGCAGAAAAAATGAACAGAAATTTAAGATTGCTGTTTTTCCTCAAAATACTCGAATGACGCCTGTTCCTCCTGAGCTCGTCCGACCAAATATAAGTGTAAATAATTTATTTCCTTCATTCTGTGAAATAAAAAATGGAAATTAATCATCCTTTAAAATGAAATTTGGCATGTGACATTTAAATGTAAAATGAAAGGCTGAGTTCAATATTGACGGAAATCGGGGGAATAGGATTGAGGGGTGGACTGAATAGTTGAGTGCGAGGACAAAAGTCTTTTCACTGCAGTAGGCGTAATATTTAGTCTATATAAATATTTTATTTGGTTATAGTTTTTTATCCCACGTAAATTTTAAACAATTAATGAGAGGGAATAGAATAAAAAAACTATCTGTCCCAGCCAGGAAACTTTCCTGGCTGGGACAGATAGTTTTTTATATTCTATTCCCTCTCAATAATTGTTTAACATAATCTAAGATTAACCACTTCTATTGTACAGAATAATCAACAATTTTGTTTTGAACTAAAAAGCTTTGGGAATTTTACACTTAAATTTATTTCTTTGATATTAATATATTTATATTTTCAAGATAAGGGGATCACCGTAACTATCTCAGTTATAACCTTAAATGAACGAAGAAACTGAAATAGAAAAAAATTAAAAATTTCGTAAAACTTTAGTGCTATCTGATTGCTGATAAAGCCTAACTTTCTGGCCATTTTACATTTATTCATAATAAAAAATAAATAAGGAAAACCAATCATTTTTTTAAATGAGTCCAGACGGAAAAACATGTCATGGAAACTTGGTGTGGATATTCTATACGTATAATGTCTATCTACTGAATGAAGAATGTAACACAAAAATAACTGTTTTTAAGTAGGAGCACGTCTATCAACATTAAATAGGGAAGATCGGAAAATAAACATGAATTATATAGTGTAAGAACAGACTATGACTACAGAGCCTGGAAACAATAGCTCAGAGGTCTATCGCCATAACACTAGGCTATCCGAGTCTCTATATTCTCGTTGAAGTAATAATTACATATTTTAAAGTATTTTAATCACCATTAAATTATCTATACATTTCAAGAAGATATTTCTAATTAATATTTATTTGTATCAACTTCGAGAATAAGGTAGCTTTCTTTAATGAAATAAACTTTCAGACTATATATATGGCAATTAATATGTTAAAAGTGATATAAATAAAGGCAATAAGGCAGCTTTCCCGGTTAAGTATTATTAAATATTTTCTTGGGGAAATCATACCTATATGCATAATTTCAAATTGTACAAAAATTAAAAAATAAATAAATAAAAGAATATAGTAAAACCACGAATGAAATAAGTGTGATTCGTAGTAAAAAAAAAAATAAATAAATAAATACATAAATTCAAGACTATTTCGATCTTTATATGCACTCTAGTGCCGTTACAAGCTTTGATTATCGAAACAAAAAAAAAAATTTATTTCTCCAGGGAAGGTTAAGGTTTATTTGGTTTCTCTTTTTTGTGCGTGTGCTTGTTTGTGTCTTTTCGGTGATCCACAACACGATAAAGATTTACGCAAACATAAAATCCCTGAGAGAGCCGATAAGACAGATAACGGGAACACATAGCAGGGGAAAGGTAAGACGACGATGGGTTCGAAGATAACACTTAGACTCGGATCATTATGGCGGTCGTTATAAATAGACAAGCCATGTGTTTGTCTGTGACATATACAACTGGATAAAATACATAAAAAAAACTACAGATAGACAGTAGAGATACATTTTGACATGAGAAACAGAATTTAAATTCAGAATAGTATGATATCAATAAGTACAGAAAAAAAGTAAGAGAAAATAATAAAAACCTTTCTTTTAATTGCGCTGGTAGAGAAGTTGATAACAATTAGGATTATCAAATAATAACCAATACCTTGCACTTTGTATATATTTTTCCCTTATTGCTGAGCACTTTCAGTATCAGTGATTGCATCTTCGGAGCTCAGTCACCTTTTTATGAGTGTCCCTGCCTGGCTTTGAGTACACCTAGAGCTACCAAGGCAGGTGGACTCATTTTATGGTGACTGAGCTCTGAAGATAGAATCACTGATTCTGAAAGCGGTCAGTAATTAGAAAAACATATATGCTAAGTGCAAAGTATTGGATATTATTAAATAACCTTAATAAAAACCTTCCTTTTTTTTTTATAGCTTAGTAAAAAGATAAAATAACGAAGCGGGAGCAAGGATAGGTGGGAAAAACAGTGGGTTGGAGGTCAGAGGCTTTGTTGGCAGAAAGCAAACAGGTGGCAGTAGAACAAATAAATGAGCAGAAAAAAGGAAGTAGCAGAAAAAGCGGGCTTAAACATATCTTTTACATGTAGAGAGATAATGATGAAAAAGAATTAAGTTACAATGGGGGAGACAAACAAGCAATAAAAAGAAGAAAAATCAAATTGGATAAACTGAGACAAATGTCTTGGAATATAAAACAAGAAAAATGTATCAATAAAAGCCAAAATCCGACATTACAAGAGCCTAGAGGAGATTCTTAAGATTGAAAGGAAAGTAATAAGAAAGATATACGGACCTAGAATAATAGGAGAGGAATATCGAATATGATCAAACCAGGGATGAATTTAGAGACGGGTAGATGGAATGGAGGTCTTTAAGGCGGGGAAGAGGAAGAAAGGAAATTGACAGAAGAAAGAATGTCACTCCTATATGGGAAACATGGAGGGTCGAATTCCGGATATCTCGCATCTCGCTGAAAGAGACAGATAGAGTCCGGACAGATATCGACCAAGACGGGGAGAGAGGGAGATGATCTTCACGTGGATTTCCACGTTGTCCAGACACTAGATCTAGTAGAGGAGAAAGGTACCAGTGGGGGTGGGGGGGGGGGCTCTAGTGAGTCGCTGGACCTTGACGATTGGTACCTGGCCCATTTCCAAGCCTAAGGCCTTCCCATCTGACTTACGACCTCGCCTTGACATCTGTCAAACTCTGCAGAGTATTGTCTGCAGAGATTGACGGGGTGACACTCGCAAAGAGCATGATATACAAGGACACTCGAACCTCCAATAACCCGAAGAGCAAATAAATAAAAATAGTCTTTACAGAAGAAGTCTTAGATTAACTAAACACTTTTTTTGTTTATTGCAAACTAGCCGTACCTGTGTCACACGTTGCTGAATTTGAACAAAAAGGCAGTTTTGATACCTCAAACATAATTTATTAATAAGTCATGGAAATGTGAACTTAGGGACAGGACGTCCTCTCTCGTCTTCATGATAGACAGCCCTGAAGATGGCTTACAATGAAACGTTGGCAGATAATCTTTTTAAAAAATAGACTTTTTTTTTAATTTGTATTTTTTTTTTGGATCTACCTTGACCGAACCCCAACTAAAATCATCTAATAATTAATTATTAATAATCAAATGTATACAATACAACAAAATGAAACTTAATAATAAAATTATTCCTACATATATGTCATTTGAATATAAAATATATACAAAACATACATATAAATAGTTGATAGTATAAAAAACATAATTCTTCACTTGTGATATTAAACAATATTACAAACGAATTTCAATTAAACAATAATTTTATAATTATTAAATATCATCATGAAATTATGGTGAATAATAAATGTTATTTTAATATTTTTGGAATACTTGTTAGGGAGCACCTAGAACCTCAACTCTGATTTAAATTTTTTTTTTTTTTAAACCTTTCTGGGGATATACCAAATAATTTCCCAAATTTTCACGGCGATTGGATAGATTGTTCTTGAATGTATCGAGTCCAGACAGCCATACATTCATATATAAATACATATACCNTATATTCATCAGAACAACAATTAGTATATCAATTTAATTATTGATTAGTAATTATAAAGACAAGTTATTAATCGTCGGGAAGGTACTCCGAAACCGGTTAAACATGGAGTGCATTGTGCTTAGCAGTACAATATTTATCAGCGGAATAACCTCAATTGCTGCGGTTTAATTTGGAAATTCGCTAATATGTTAATATGAAATAAATTATTGTATGTGAGGCGAGACACCAGGTCTTACGAGACGTACCTAGTCCAACTCACCTTTGAAATTCTGAAGCAATGCAGATTATATAAACTATAAGCAAGATTAACCACAACAGTCAATCTTATAATCAGCTAGTGTGTGTGTGAGAGAGGGAGATTGGGGTTGAAATGCATTTAGGCTTACCTAGGGGTAGCCTACTCTTAAATGGCCTAGTTTACGAATCATTCTAAAACTCTTACACAATTCCCAGCCTTTCACTCACGGATTTGCCGCCCATGCTTCTATAACGAGACTATCCTTCGAGTAAGGTTCTTATCTCAAGCCTAACAGAGACTAACCCAGTCGATTTCACGTAGTTCTCCAGAAGAAACACTAAGGTAATATAACTGTTAACCGCATTCTTTATCTAAAATCGGCCAAAAGGTACTCCCACCAACACAATCCGCTTAATAGACGCTGTACACAAAGCCATAAGTTCAAAGGACGTTGGGTATATCAAAGGATGTTGGGTATATCAAAGGAAATCGGTTAGATAGCGCCCTTTTCAGTCTGCCTATGCCCTGCGTCAAGACAGCATCAATCCTTACACGCCCATCTTCACTGAGAAAACTTTAATTGCAACTTATAAAAAAGGAAATTCTAATAGCCATTGGCCATCAATCCATGGCCTCCTTCAATAGATAAAAGGGAAAGTGGGAGAAGGTTCATGCTTTTTACGGCAGAATTCGTTACAAGGTAAGATTTCCTTTTAAAATAACGTCAACTCATTTTCGCGAAGAACTTCTAGGTAAAGAAAAACAAAGCTTGTTACATATAATAGATTATATAAGCAACAAATAATTTTATAAAAGCTTCTATTAAAAAATCTACAAAGGTATAGTCAGCGATAGTATAATTTAATAAAATCATTATTATATAAATACATTTCACACACACAAAAAAAAAGTAATAACAAAAATACTCAAACTGTAATTTTTATTTAAATATCCCATAAAAATTCACTCACGTTAAAAAAGAAAAAAAAAAAAAAGAAAAAAAAAAGAAAGATAAATAAGCACAAAAATAATATAAAGGTGACTCTTTGGAAATTTTCGAATAAAATTCAACTAAATTATTTTTTCTCTATTAAAAATAATTAAAATTATACCTAAAGTATAATACTACAAAAAATATCAAAAATAAAAAATCCATCACGAAGGAGCTACGTAACTAAGATTCACCAGTTTCTTAAAGATGAACATATATAATACTAAATTACAAATTTGATTTTACAACCGGAGAGGGGGGTGAGCCCCGACTTTAGGCTTCTGGAAGAAGATAGTCGGGGAAGAAGATCTTCACTAAAATCCCTTTACATTGATTGGTTACTCATTTTCATAAAAATTTCACATAAAAATGAGAAGATTACAGTTTCACATTTTACCTCCTATCAACTTTAGCATAACATTAATTATCATGATGATATTACGATTGTAAAATTTGGTCTTTTAATCTAATTTAAATATTTTGAGGAGTTTGAGGGAACACCCAACTTTGGAAGATTAAGCTAGGGGAGCATATAATGAGTGAACCAGACCAGTACGGGAAGGAGCAAATTGAAGGATGCCAACTGTTTCAATTCTTCAGAGAAGGGAATTAGGGTTACTCAGAAATCGCTATTAGATTCTTCATGGCCTGCCTCGACCTTTCCTTGAAGTTATAAAAGCAGCTGGCCATCGGCCTTCTGAGTCAGTAATAAGTTTATGTTAGTGTCAGTTTCCGTGTCAGATCGTATGCCTTTACAGTGCCGGTAACAGGGAAGTAATAATTGACAGTAATTAGCAAGTTCCTTTGAAGCCTCTGTGTAAATAAGCACATTTACTTTCAAGAACATATCTATTTTTCCTTCTTTTAACCTCGACATAGCTGCAATATATTTTTTTTATTTATTAGTTAGTAAGGGCAGTAGGTTGGATTGTTATTAGTAGGTATATTAATTTTTTTTTATTAAATTAGCTTCAACATATCTTAATTATTAGTGACCCATAACCCGTAACAATATACTCAAATATGGACAGACATAGTATTAAAGATTAGTGAATTTTATTACTTATAATTTTTTATAAACAGTTTTTAAATAAATACCAACTCCACTTCTTGTATTCTATTTTAGGGAGAATATAATAATAAGGGATGAAACATAAATAACTCATTAATGCAAACAAAAAAAACTATAAAGCCACTGTTTACTATTAATAAATATTGATTGTTTTATGGCAACTGATTGAGTAGAATAAAGTTGCTAACCATGGAAAAGTATTTGTAAATTATTAGTATTCTTTGGGTTTCTTAAGTATTACTCAAGGTCGTTATATGAATAGAAATGTTTAATAAGAACGTTATCTCATAAGTGTGAATTGCATGCATAAAGCTTGTAGAAATACCACTTCCTCCATATAACCTCGACATAAATCAAAGCAAATGACATAACAAAAGGAAGCCACTGCAACTTGCGTGTTTGAGGTCGATCGCCAGGTGTGGCCATTAAAATCCTCGGTGACCGGGTGAAGGTCAGGGTGAGCGGTGGGAGACTTCAACTGGCGGGCAGATGCGAGGTCTCCAAGCCATCTAGGGATCGAAAGAGTCGTCCCCTGCCTTCCGAAGACGACCAATGATGGCTGGTCTCGTGTTAAGACTTGTAATGGGTAAAAAAGTGGTTATCCTCACATCATTTATGTGTCGCGTCCGTTGGATTTTTTTTTTTTTTTTTTTTTTTTTTTTTTTTTTTTTTTTTTTTTTTTTTTTTTAGGGCAGGTGTACACAGTCATGAAAGGCAGAAGTGGGAAAAAAGCAGTGAGCGGACGTCATTACATGATGCCTAGCAAGGAGGCGCCAATTTTTAATCCTATGACAATTATACCTTAGATCTCAGGTCATCCAGGATATAAGCTAAGAAGTCAAGAAATTTCTTTAAAAATTATTTATATGTCACAAAACTACTTATAATATTAGAATTTGAAACCGGTCACGAAGGTGGCCTAAATCGTACGGAAAGAGAGCCTTAACACCGTAATAATAAAGAGAGCTTTATTCAGAAATTTATTAACGTAAACACCATATACTATACGTAAAATGCTACTTTTAACAATAAAATTAAACTAAGAATATTATGTTCCATTGTATTAATTTTGTTTAACTGTAATATTAAAGGTATTTCCAAGTATTTTCTTTTTTTCTGCTGACAAATACTATTAATTGTATATATTTATACATATTAAANCTCATGAATTTTTGAGTCAAATATGATACTTTGACCAACTAACTCTGCTCAATTTCTTCACTACTTCATAGATTTTCTGGTTCCTGGGACATTCTTTTGACTTCTTTGCCTCCAGAAGAAGGACGAGTGAGGGAAATGTATGATAGCAATAACCATACTATTAGCTATGCAGAAACTCAATATCATTTTTCCACCATTTTCATTGCAGGAATTCTCACCATAAGCCCTTAGTACTTCTGGCCATCTTTTTCTAGGACTCCCAACTCTGCCATTCAGGTCTGCCATTATAATAGGTGTGCCTATGTAGTTATCAACTCTCCTCTGAAGGGTGTTGAATGCTTTTTTCTTCTATTCCTACACAGTCGTTGGGTCCTTTAAAATAATATACAAGAAGCCTTAACACTCGCTGCTCTCTTTCTCCTCACTGACGAAGGGTGAGAGATCCCAGAAAATTTTGCTGCTTGTGTTTTTTTTCTTTTTGTGTGTGCACTGCACTCTCTATCTTGATTACTATATATATGTACCATATAGTATTTGTGCATGGGTGTGTGAGAGAGTGTATAAAATGTGCGCGTGTGTACTATACATACACCAAAATAATGAGACGCGCATTCAAGGTAATTGCCATAAAACTTGGACTCTCATTAAAGAAGGATCCTGCGTGGTATATACCGTGGAAGCATATATGTAACATTAAGTATGAGCGTCGTCAGGTATGGCACCGTTGTGGTGTAACAGGTATACACGTATACACGCATCCTATGTCTGTCCTGACATTGGGGTCTCATAAGAAATGGACTGGAAGATTCATTTTGAATAAATCTTCAAAACCAATCTAGAGGAATGTCCAATTACGATGGGAGTGGCAGATGTTTCGGGGACCCTTGACTTATATTTGAGGCCTTGGATCAGAGATGAGTCATTGAGCCCCTGATTGATTGATTACTTTCAAATGCTGTCTACAATTAATCAAAGATCTTCAAACTTTCTCTAATGTACAGGAAAATTTGTGACTAATATGGTGCTAATCTACGTTTGGTAATCTATTTAGGCCTGAAAAAGAATCAGAAAATACCATGAAAAGTCAATTTGTTGTTCACGTATGCTTCCACGGTCGTAAGTATTATGTACAATTTCTTCTTCAGGGTTTGACCGTGTCAGGTGATGGCGCGTAGCCAGGTTTCCGTAACCATTCCTGTAACGGCTTTTCTTCAGGGCTGAGTGGAGAATGAATGATTCTGAAGAAGCCATCACAGGAAGTGTTGCGAAAACTTGGCAACACGCGATCACCTGACACGTACAAACTCCGAAGTAGAAATTATACATAGTGGATATGTAGTTATAAAAAATATTGAACTACAGTTGAAGTATAGCTTTGTGTGTACTTTAATCGAGAAATAAAAGCTTCAATATTTTGAGCTGAACATGAAAGTTTTGTGAAAACTCCTAAAGCCAAATACCAAGCGGCAGGGAGAGGTTGTACAGGGATAACTAACCCCTACCCATGTCTCACCCCCACACAAGGGAGAACTATAATTACCACAGTCATGGAAGTGAGAAGAGCATTAGGCTTGTACAAGAGTGTTTTTTCTTGCCTGAATGCAATAGTCACCCAGTGGATTGAACCAATACTTGGTAAATTTCAATAACTAAATTTATATTAACGCGAAGAAATCGCCAAGAACGTATTAGAATATTGTAGTCTGCCCTCAACCATGTCTTAATGCACATACTTATAGATATTATTGGATAAATAAATTTTCATGCATTAGAGAAATAAAAATAGTTCTCAAAGAAAATCTATTCTACGCAAAATTTTTAAATTAAATCGAAATCATTTTCAAAGACTCTGATGACGGCAATAGAGTGATGGGGTATGTATCCGCCATCATCACTTAAAATGGTTGACGATGCAAACCGAAAAGTTGGAATAAAAAAAAAAAATTCTAATTATTTCAATAGTTTTATATTTTCTCTCATTCCAAAATATAGTGTCTTGGGAATCTCTTTAAAAATCACCACACGTTTGAATAACATCATCTGTGGCTAATTTAAAAAAAATTT
>KZ808238.1:52324-65419 GCA_000696205.2 Oncopeltus fasciatus
TTATTCCATGACTCATAAAATAATAAATTGAATAATAAATCCCTCAACTAATATTGTAAATCTCATAATAATAAAATTTAAATTACTGTCAGTGTCTACTAGAACAATGGACTATCATTCAAGACATGAAAATTCAGGGAGTTGCTTATTAATTAAATTAGATTTCATTTTCTAGTCGCAGTAAGAACCAATTTTTTTTTTTTTTTAATAAAAAAACAAGTATAAGAAGTTATACATTCATAGTTTTCATAAGAAAGGAATCTTGCACAAATTACATGTTCATCTCCGAAGATAAAAAAGTATCAATAATTAAGTAAAATAAATTTATTCACATAATAAAAATTTAAAAAAAAAAAAATTCATGAAAACTTAGGAAACAAAAAGATCCAGCCTAAATCAGTTTTCTGTACAGTTGCCCTGAATATCATCAAGAGAGGATTGTGCTGTAGGAGCTCCTGAGGATTACACAGACAAGACTTTCTTTGAATTCTATCTATTCAGTTATTGGGAAATGACCTGTTTCTCTCAATTCTAATTCTAATTTAGAGTTAAAACTATTGCTTATATCAGTTATAACTATAGCTTTTTTATTTTTTATTCCTATTTACAATAAACTAAAATTAAATCTAATAAATGACTCGAGGACAATGGAAAAATCCCTTAAGCCCAAACACTGAAAAAATCCCAGCCTTTATTTCAAAGTAAGGAACCAGTATTTAAGTACCTCCCACAAACAATTAAATTCACAACAATTAAAAATGAAGGAAACAGAGATCTCTTTAATGATTTCCATTTTTTAATAGAAAGCTATTGGTCAGGGGGGAAAGGCGAAATTGATTAAAAAATAAGGGATAGTACTCGATTAGTAAAATTATTTAATGATGCCAGATTGGAAAATTTTATTTTATGAAAATAAAGAGTTATTCGATAAAATAAATTAAACAGATAAAACCCACTGTAAGCTTAACAATAGTAGAAGAATGATAAGACATAATAATTTAATGTGCGGTACCACTATTGAAATTTTATCGAATTTAAAAGATTAAAATTTAATAGATGTCAGATTATTAAAAAAAGTGGAAATGAAACTATTCCAACACTTTCATATATTCTTACTTTCTCTAATCCCTCCCCTGCCTTTGAAATAAATGCAGAGTTCTTAAATCTTCCAGTGAGAAAATGCCTCCCGGTGAGGGACCAGTCCAGGTATATCAGAGGAGATCTCAGGTGTTTTTCCGGTCTTTGTTTTGGCCACTTCTCAATCAGAGCTATTTCTTCAATATACTCTGAATGCATTGCATTGATATCCAGACTAATCTTCAAGCTGTAGCAATAAAAATTAAATATAAAATAAACTTTCAACTGGACAAAATACAAAGAAATAGACTTAACTCCAACAGACCAACATGAATTAATAGATATAAAAACCAGATATGAACTTATAGCAAATGTAATATTAAAAGCAGCAGATATAGCTATATCTTGAACATCTGAAAATCCTAAGCAGCTGCCAATTCTAAGGTTCAAACTAGACATGATAGGAGAAAGGCCCTGAGACAAATTAAAACTACATGAACACAGAAAACATTTATAACGACAGGGTGCTCTAAGTCACAGAATGTTTAATAAATGCAGAACTGAGTTGAGCCAAAAGTTTATAAAAAATATTATTAAAAATACATCATCAAAAACTATTTGGAATTCCATAAGAAATATAGAAGGAAAATACATTAACTCATAGTATACTATAGACTGCAACAGATTACTCGCTAACGATCCTACATAAATTTCAGAAGAATTTGCTGTGCATTTCAATAATATTTTCAATATTTATTTTGATAAATAATTTAACTAAAGGAAGCAATAGAATGAGAAAGAAAATATTGATTTTAACGGTAATAAAAACGAAGAAGAAACAGACCATTTACTGACTGGGAATTGACATATGCTTTAAAAATATATATGATTCATCACCCCTGATAATATACATATACCATAATTAGGAATTTACCCTCGGATATGAAAAACTGGTTGCTATGGTTTTACAACAATGCCTGGGTATCAGGACAATTCCCAAGTAAGTGGAGACTAGCAGAACTAGCGTCTATCCACAGTCGAGTGATATCCATGCTACTACTTTTCTATCATCTATGGCCTTCCTTATATCCGTTGTCCTCATATGTAAGGCTGTGAATATACATGAACACTCCAAAAACTTGGTTGGGCAGGTGTCAACACATTATATTAATTAATAAATTCTTTAAGTTTAAAAGCCACAATCCGCTCAGCAATCACACATCAATCTCACAAAAGGAATTAGAACAGAGCCCTCTATCTTAAAACTAGGACCTATAAACATTCCATATATCCAATCTTGTAAGTTTTTAGGTCTCACCCCTGATAGAAGGTTAACTTGGGGTTATAATTAAGCACTTAAAAGAAAAACATTAAACCAAGTAAAATTTAGTTCGAATTCTAGAAGGAACCAAATGAGGTCCGGACAGATGTACTATGCTTTGTATAAATGAATGTACAATCTTAACATATTCTCAATGTTAAGAATATGGCTTCTTTGTTTATGCCTCCACTTACTCAAGTGTTCTGAGCAAATTAGATAGTGTCCATCATGCTGGGATCAGTACATCATATGGCACATTTTATATTAGTCTTATACTTAGCTTGTGTGTAAAAACTGGCATACCTCCCTTGACATTAAGAAAACTTAAGCTAGCAATAAATTAAATATCAAAGATTTACTTTAATTTTGGCCAATTCTGCTGACAGATATATATATCAACCACAATACATGATACTATTTCAAGCAAATTTGAAAGCAACATTGCACTTTTCCTTGGAATGCATAAAGCAATAAAATAAATAAAATAGGTTAATTTAACCTCGATATATTCCCAAAACGCTCCTAGGACAGTAGTGAGAGCTATATGTAATCTCATTTTTTCAAGAATAAAAAAACCTATACCAAAAAAAAATTTAATGAAATTTTTCAATTTTTACCAAAGGGTACAATTATTTACACAGAAGAGTCATAAATGGGTAGCTCTACTGGATATGAGTTAAGTATGCCAAATTCTACCCATAAATATAAACTTAATAAACTTTGGAGTGCAGAATTATGTGAGATTGCTTCAGGGTTTCACCTAAGTATGTCGTTTTCAGAAGAACTCATATTTGTAGTAGCGGATTCTCTTTTAATTGTAATCCTATACAAGTTTAATTCGTGGTTGTGCATGTTGGGGGAGATTGGTAAAAGTGTAAAATTGTACTATGGGCTCCTGGGCATGCTGTAAAGAATTGGAAGACAATATGTGAAAAGCACTCTTACTTTACAGTTGCCAAGCTAACAGAAAGATCAATTGTCAAACCTATGGCGTAGCCTTACCACAACAGGAAATTTGAGGGAAAGGAAGTTTCACTCCGCCCGTTTGTCGCATACATATTTGGCAGGTAATAATGCTATCTGACTTTAGGAATATCAAAAAGCCAAGCAAATATAAAATATTTTGGATGCAATTATTCTATATAAAGTTGTGAATTTTTTTAATATCCAGAGAGCTTCAACATAGAATCCACTTAATTATAACTTACCACATAGTGCAATGTTACTAATAGGTTATAACAATAAACTAGATGGAGGCATGCCCATAACTTTCTTTTTTAAAAGACAAAATTGGCCCTAAACCCAACTGTCTGCTTAGTGATTGTAAAAAATATTAAACTAATGACATTTATCTTTATGTGAATATTATGTTATTTTATTTAAGTACCTCCCACAAAAAATAATATGTTCTCATTTTTCTCCTAATTACTACACTTTTCCTTAAGTTTAGGATCTATCTAACCTATAGAAAGTTTGAACATACATTCATAGTTTTCATAAGAAAGGAATCTTGCACAAATTACATGTTCATCTCCGAAGATAAAAAAGTATCAATAATTAAGTAAAATAAATTTATTCACATAATAAAAATTTAAAAAAAAAAAAATTCATGAAAACTTAGGAAACAAAAAGATCCAGCCTAAATCAGTTTTCTGTACAGTTGCCCTGAATATCATCAAGAGAGGATTGTGCTGTAGGAGCTCCTGAGGATTACACAGACAAGACTTTCTTTGAATTCTATCTATTCAGTTATTGGGAAATGACCTGTTTCTCTCAATTCTAATTCTAATTTAGAGTTAAAACTATTGCTTATATCAGTTATAACTATAGCTTTTTTATTTTTTATTCCTATTTACAATAAACTAAAATTAAATCTAATAAATGACTCGAGGACAATGGAAAAATCCCTTAAGCCCAAACACTGAAAAAATCCCAGCCTTTATTTCAAAGTAAGGAACCAGTATTTAAGTACCTCCCACAAACAATTAAATTCACAACAATTAAAAATGAAGGAAACAGAGATCTCTTTAATGATTTCCATTTTTTAATAGAAAGCTATTGGTCAGGGGGGAAAGGCGAAATTGATTAAAAAATAAGGGATAGTACTCGATTAGTAAAATTATTTAATGATGCCAGATTGGAAAATTTTATTTTATGAAAATAAAGAGTTATTCGATAAAATAAATTAAACAGATAAAACCCACTGTAAGCTTAACAATAGTAGAAGAATGATAAGACATAATAATTTAATGTGCGGTACCACTATTGAAATTTTATCGAATTTAAAAGATTAAAATTTAATAGATGTCAGATTATTAAAAAAAGTGGAAATGAAACTATTCCAACACTTTCATATATTCTTACTTTCTCTAATCCCTCCCCTGCCTTTGAAATAAATGCAGAGTTCTTAAATCTTCCAGTGAGAAAATGCCTCCCGGTGAGGGACCAGTCCAGGTATATCAGAGGAGATCTCAGGTGTTTTTCCGGTCTTTGTTTTGGCCACTTCTCAATCAGAGCTATTTCTTCAATATACTCTGAATGCATTGCATTGATATCCAGACTAATCTTCAAGCTGTAGCAATAAAAATTAAATATAAAATAAACTTTCAACTGGACAAAATACAAAGAAATAGACTTAACTCCAACAGACCAACATGAATTAATAGATATAAAAACCAGATATGAACTTATAGCAAATGTAATATTAAAAGCAGCAGATATAGCTATATCTTGAACATCTGAAAATCCTAAGCAGCTGCCAATTCTAAGGTTCAAACTAGACATGATAGGAGAAAGGCCCTGAGACAAATTAAAACTACATGAACACAGAAAACATTTATAACGACAGGGTGCTCTAAGTCACAGAATGTTTAATAAATGCAGAACTGAGTTGAGCCAAAAGTTTATAAAAAATATTATTAAAAATACATCATCAAAAACTATTTGGAATTCCATAAGAAATATAGAAGGAAAATACATTAACTCATAGTATACTATAGACTGCAACAGATTACTCGCTAACGATCCTACATAAATTTCAGAAGAATTTGCTGTGCATTTCAATAATATTTTCAATATTTATTTTGATAAATAATTTAACTAAAGGAAGCAATAGAATGAGAAAGAAAATATTGATTTTAACGGTAATAAAAACGAAGAAGAAACAGACCATTTACTGACTGGGAATTGACATATGCTTTAAAAATATATATGATTCATCACCCCTGATAATATACATATACCATAATTAGGAATTTACCCTCGGATATGAAAAACTGGTTGCTATGGTTTTACAACAATGCCTGGGTATCAGGACAATTCCCAAGTAAGTGGAGACTAGCAGAACTAGCGTCTATCCACAGTCGAGTGATATCCATGCTACTACTTTTCTATCATCTATGGCCTTCCTTATATCCGTTGTCCTCATATGTAAGGCTGTGAATATACATGAACACTCCAAAAACTTGGTTGGGCAGGTGTCAACACATTATATTAATTAATAAATTCTTTAAGTTTAAAAGCCACAATCCGCTCAGCAATCACACATCAATCTCACAAAAGGAATTAGAACAGAGCCCTCTATCTTAAAACTAGGACCTATAAACATTCCATATATCCAATCTTGTAAGTTTTTAGGTCTCACCCCTGATAGAAGGTTAACTTGGGGTTATAATTAAGCACTTAAAAGAAAAACATTAAACCAAGTAAAATTTAGTTCGAATTCTAGAAGGAACCAAATGAGGTCCGGACAGATGTACTATGCTTTGTATAAATGAATGTACAATCTTAACATATTCTCAATGTTAAGAATATGGCTTCTTTGTTTATGCCTCCACTTACTCAAGTGTTCTGAGCAAATTAGATAGTGTCCATCATGCTGGGATCAGTACATCATATGGCACATTTTATATTAGTCTTATACTTAGCTTGTGTGTAAAAACTGGCATACCTCCCTTGACATTAAGAAAACTTAAGCTAGCAATAAATTAAATATCAAAGATTTACTTTAATTTTGGCCAATTCTGCTGACAGATATATATATCAACCACAATACATGATACTATTTCAAGCAAATTTGAAAGCAACATTGCACTTTTCCTTGGAATGCATAAAGCAATAAAATAAATAAAATAGGTTAATTTAACCTCGATATATTCCCAAAACGCTCCTAGGACAGTAGTGAGAGCTATATGTAATCTCATTTTTTCAAGAATAAAAAAACCTATACCAAAAAAAAATTTAATGAAATTTTTCAATTTTTACCAAAGGGTACAATTATTTACACAGAAGAGTCATAAATGGGTAGCTCTACTGGATATGAGTTAAGTATGCCAAATTCTACCCATAAATATAAACTTAATAAACTTTGGAGTGCAGAATTATGTGAGATTGCTTCAGGGTTTCACCTAAGTATGTCGTTTTCAGAAGAACTCATATTTGTAGTAGCGGATTCTCTTTTAATTGTAATCCTATACAAGTTTAATTCGTGGTTGTGCATGTTGGGGGAGATTGGTAAAAGTGTAAAATTGTACTATGGGCTCCTGGGCATGCTGTAAAGAATTGGAAGACAATATGTGAAAAGCACTCTTACTTTACAGTTGCCAAGCTAACAGAAAGATCAATTGTCAAACCTATGGCGTAGCCTTACCACAACAGGAAATTTGAGGGAAAGGAAGTTTCACTCCGCCCGTTTGTCGCATACATATTTGGCAGGTAATAATGCTATCTGACTTTAGGAATATCAAAAAGCCAAGCAAATATAAAATATTTTGGATGCAATTATTCTATATAAAGTTGTGAATTTTTTTAATATCCAGAGAGCTTCAACATAGAATCCACTTAATTATAACTTACCACATAGTGCAATGTTACTAATAGGTTATAACAATAAACTAGATGGAGGCATGCCCATAACTTTCTTTTTTAAAAGACAAAATTGGCCCTAAACCCAACTGTCTGCTTAGTGATTGTAAAAAATATTAAACTAATGACATTTATCTTTATGTGAATATTATGTTATTTTATTTTATAATTTTATAGCTTAAATAATATGTTCTCATTTTTCTCCTAATTACTACACTTTTCCTTAAGTTTAGGATCTATCTAACCTATAGAAAGTTTGAACATTGTCCATTATGGTATTCTGAATTTGAAATTTTATTATTAAGACTTTAGCACTTACTACTTTAACATTATCACTTACTACTACTTTTCTCTCTATATGACACAAAAATATTCACCGCAAATTTATGTAAATGATGGCCCTAAAGTGACTAAGCAGGAATACCATCACATCAAATGGCGGATTCTGGAACTGCAGAATCAGATTTGTGGCAAGTTTCTAAAAAATTCAATAATGTTTACAAAAATTGACTTACACGGTAGAAAATATTACTATTACTTCTTATGGCCCGAAGAGTTAAAAATAGTTTTATATATATATCTANTATATATATTTCCAGAAGTACAATGGAATACCCCAATTTAAAAAAAAAAATTTTTAATACGCGTTACAGCTTGTAACAAGCGTTGTAGCTTGAGGCAAGCTATAACCTCCCATATAATATTTTTTTCATTCATCACAATCCAGCATCTTCATTCACTGGAAGTTTGGTCAGTTTCTGTCCCACATCTCTCAACTAACATCGTCTTCGACTTTTGTTTTAAAACTCTTCTCTCATTATTATATTAGTCATCCACATCTATGTGGGTAAGCAAACTAATCCTGTTTTTTTTACCAACCTTGTATTATGTCTCCATCTTGTTGTGGATTTGTGGAATGCAGCCACATCTACTTTATATTTTAAAATATCCTTGGCAATTAGTTTTTCATGGAGTGAGCCATGGTCAAGTTTTTTTTATATTCCTATTCACACCAATGTCATTACCATTAAGTCTATCTGTTGTTACAATTATTTTTGGGGTATCCTAAGCATGGCATACATTTTATTTTTTTTTTTTTTTTTTTTAAGGTAGTGAGGTCAGCCCCATACTAAACCCCCATAATAGGAGTACCGTTTATTTTGGGGCACCACCCTTAAAGATTTACGTGGATTTCTGTAGAGAGCTCCCTGGCCTTTCCCAGTAGGCAAACTTACTGTGCCATTGGCTTCTCCTATGAACCTGCAAGGGAACTTAGGTGGAAAGTCAAGATAATAAGCTTTATACCCCTTTGAGATTCCTCGGGCTTAGTTACAATTCTTAAATACGAAGTACGTCCAGAAAGTAAATTCCGTTTGGTAATAAAATTAAATTGTGTTAAGATACAGAAAAATTATTTATTGCACAAAATTCTACAACTCTTAAACTACTCTCCCCCATAACTCCAAAATTTTGCAGGCATTTGTCATAGCGTAGCACAAGTTTTTGTATACCTTCTTCATAGAAAATTGCCGTCTGTGCCTTCAACCAGTTAGTAACATTTTCTTTCAACTCTTCGTCATTGCTGAAGTGTTCATTGCCAAGAAAGTACTTGAGATGTAAGAACAGATGAAAGTCGCTAGGAGTGAGGTCAGGGCTGTACGGAGGATGGTCAAACACGTCCCAGCCAAATCCCTGTAGGAGGTTATTCGGTACATTTGCATTTTGTGGTCGAAGAAAAACAACACCTTATGACTGCAATTCTCGGCGCTTATTCTGTATTGCGAGTGCAAGATCTGATTTCACAAGCGGCAGGATTTCAGGAGTGTCTACCGCGCATGTGCGGAACTGCGATCCCAGCACTGCAGCGGAGATAAATTGAAACGGAACTTACTTTCTGAACGGTACTCATACAACTAGTGCAAGAGGTGGTAGTGAAAATCAACAAAATTAATGAGGAAGAAGGCTCCTTCTACTACATACAGATCTGTTTTCATGTTAAATAGATTATAAATATTATTATAAAATTCTCAAAACACTGATATATATTTTTATTGTAGAAAATTAGTACAAAAATAACTAAAATTTAATAAATAATAAAGTTTTTACCTGGAATATCTGGTGGAGTAGGAATAGGCCCTCGCGCATTAGTGTACAAATTAGTAGCAATAATCCTGCTATCACCACGGGAAACACCTCGAAATGCAATTACTTCACCAGGAAATACTGAGAAATTTGGTATGCCAGATATATCCAACACAACTTGATCTTTAGAATATTTACCAAGCCCTTCAACAACCAAGTCTGTAGTGTCAATACGACCCAATTCTTGCATAACTTTACCAACGTAAATTGAACTTTCCTAGAATAAATAGACCAATATTTTTCTTAAACAACTTTTATAAAAAATAAATACTAAAATAGTGGTGAAGGAAGGAGTTGGATACATAATAGGAAGCATAAGCGATTATTCTGGGGGTTTTGGATTTAAAGGACTGGATTCTTTAGATGTTGGAAGGCTTGGTTGCACCCCACATTTCTACACTGTATGTTGAGATTGGTCATAGTTATGTCTTGAAAAGTATCAGTTTGTGTTCTATTGTACGATTGGAGATTATACGATTATTCTGAGTCTGCATGGGAGACCTTGTTGTCAATTGAGTTCTTGTCTTTTAATTTTAGTATGTTTGCTCCATGTGAGTCGTGAGGCAAAATGGAACCCTAGGTAACAGGTAAAAGTAATTTGAAAGTGGTTCTTATTTTGAACAATGCCAAATATCACAATTTCAGGAAAGTTTTTTTTTTTTTTTCCAGAAATAAACTTGAATGCATTTCGCTTTATTAATTTTTATTCTCCATTTGCCAAACAACATTGTTTGACATTTTTGAGATGATCTTGTAGGTTTCTAGAAACAGTTTTAGGAACAGGGTGCAAAGATAGGATAACCTTTTCATCTGCAAATAGAGCTAAGAGAGAACTTGAATGGTTAGGGGTGTCAGCATTGTAAAGGGTGAAAAGAATGGGCCTAAGCACACTACCTTGAGGAAATCTCACTTCCACTTAGTAGAAATCGAAGTAAATAATCCTTGCAGAAACGTAAAGAAACAGTTGGATAAGAAAGACTTAAGGACAAAAGTAAGTGTTATTAGGGAGAATGGATTTGAGCTTAAAGAAAAAGACCACAGTGCCAGACAATCGAATGCTTGAGAAACATATTTTTACTCAAGGGAATAGGAAATGTAGTTTATAACGCGAAACCCTTGCTGGACAGTAGAATGCTCATGTTGGAAGCTGAACTGAGAATTTGGGAGGATATTGAAGGGTTCAGTGGAAGGCATCATTATAAAATGTAGAAAGTAGACTTAGAGGACAGTAGGATGAATAGTTATGTGGTGGTTCTCCAGTTTTGGGAAATAGTAGTATGTCAGAATATTTCCAGAGGAGTGGGAAATGGGTAGTTCGAAATATGTGATGTAAGTCCAGAATACAATTACCTTCATGGGGAAATTATGGAGAATTTGATCAGTGATTAAATCATATCTGGATGATTTGCGATTAGGCAGATGAGAGATTATATAATTGACCTCGGAAGGAGTTACTGCATTGAATGGCAAGGACATATATAATGGCTTAGAAATTCTTCAGTCTCCATGGTATTGGATAAGGAATCTAAATGAGGAGTAAATGTTTGTTTGAGATGCTCAGCAAACATTTCAGCCTTGTCTTTGTTCAGAAGAGACCAAGGAAACATCCCTTCGGCAAGGGGGTTGAAGCTTCATAGCTCTAAGGACTCTGCAAGTAGCAATCCAGAGGGATTTGTCTCATGCTAAGAGGGTAGACCGATGGGCATTAAAGGCCTCATTTCATGTTGTTTTTTTTACGAGTCAGGAAAGAGGATTAAAATCTATTTAATAACAAGCAATAATTAATAATACAGAGAGGAAGAGAGTTATCAATCAAAGAAGAAATAAATCATTTTATTATGTTTCATATACTTCAGTACTGGAAAAGAATATATTTACTTGTCAAAGTGCATTCACTTAATTACTTTTCAAAAGATTTATAAATACGTTTCAGATAAGTGTCTGGTGGATTTGAAGATAAAATGCCTATTGAATTATGGGTAGCAGTCCTCTCAATTTGTGAGAAAGTTAAAGTAAGGTTATATAATTTTTTTAAAGTTTATTATCAATATTATTATAATTTCTTTAATTATTTAAATATTTTCAGATAAATTAAAGAAAGNAATATTTTCAGATAAATTAAACATATATTGTATAATTAAAAAAAATTATTCAAGAAAACTAAAATGTTTTACAATCTCAAATTTTACTGGACTTTTCATACCTGGAGAGGTTGGTTGCAGGGACATATAAGACACTAATGCTTTGAAAGCTTTGTAAAATGCTTCAATGTACAGTAAGTGACCCTATAGAGGCTATCCAAAGAAAATTCATAAATAAAGCCAGTTTTTTTTTTGTTTTTTTTTTTTTAATCACAAGGGAAAAAAATAGAGCTAGCTATTAATGGAATGCTCCATCAGTTATTTAATGTTTGATTATATATAGTTATATTTGTGATCAAACAAAATCAAGGTTTCAGAATTAAAAATTTTGATCATTAAAATCAAGTTTTTAGTTTCTATTAAACATAAATAGAAATAACTAAGAACCCATACCATTTCAATAATACACTTACTTATCTATCAATATGGATATAAACTAAGCAAAAAACTGGACACCAGCTCTAATAAAAACAAAACAGAATTCAGAAACTGCAACCTATAACCTAACAGGCACCTCCAGGAAATCCCCACCGGCAGGAATCAGCAAATGGATCGAGTCTTTGACCGAGACCAGGTTACTCCCTGGGTGAAAGGATGTTCTCATTTTCCTTTTCACCCTGAAGAAGAAGCCTTTACAATATGAGTGAAAGCCCAAGCAATTGTTAACAATTAAAACAAGTTTAACATGTTCCTACCTGGAAGAAGAAATTGAAATATCTAATGACTGGAAACCTCTCTGAACAAAAGAAAAAAAACAGCGTAACAATGGATAAACAGTAATACACAAAATTAAATATAGGCTTGGCAATCGCATGATAATTAAGTGGCTTAGTTACTGGAAATAGTGTGACAATTTTTTTAAAAGGAAATAAATGCTTTTGTTACCACCATCTTACCCCTTATCACAAACATACAAAATACAGAAAATCATAATAATAAAAAATTTATATCTACTCCTTAAATGAAATATGCAAATATCTGTGTTAATAAACAAAAAAAAGTAGCTTACAACAGGAAGATTATCAAGTGGAGCTGGAGGAGGTAAATTATTATTTCTAAGTAAAATTTTGGCAATATCCTCAGCAAAGTTTTGACGTATATTCCATGTGTCATATAATATATCTATCATAGATGTCCATGTTTTTTTTAGCTTTCCATTAAATAGGTTAACAATCGGTTCAAAGTCAGAAGGTTTAAAATCAACGGTTTTACCATAAGTCATAACTGTCTCTCCAGATGTAAAAAAGTCCAATGAAGAAGATAACTCAAGAGTCCTGGAATACATACAAAGAAAAATTATTTTCTCTATAATAATTATTCGTTTATAATATAAATATAATGTGCTTAAGGTAATTATTTAATCTGCTACTACAAAGTTAATTATTATTAAAAACAATCAAAAAGTTTAGTGTCCAAATCCATATAGTTGAAAAAGTTGTCTTTCAGTAATATTTACCTCTGCTATAACCATATATTTTATAGTATTATCTCATACACAATATACCAAATTCTATACGTATAACATCTTCATCAAAAACTATTTGGAATTCC
>KZ808238.1:90185-106053 GCA_000696205.2 Oncopeltus fasciatus
TAGATATTTAATAAATAAATTAAAATTTATTTGTAATTAAACTACAGATAAAAGTATAAAATAGTTTATTAATAAATAATAAAGCAATATTTTGATCATACTTCTGGGCAGCTGAGATCAGGATATGTAAGGGCATATGAAGCAGCTCTGCAAGCACAGCTAGCATGCAGAACATAAGCTGGTTCACATATACTTTTGTACAGTCTGATAAGATGAATGAGCACGAATCCAAGGGCACAGAATGCTGCAACACTTGCAAACAATGAACACAAAATGCTCACTACCTGGAAAAAAAATCAATGTTTTAATTGTACAGTAAATATAAGATTATTGTTGATAAGGCAGATTATTGGTTGGTAAGGCTAATTCAATAAAATAATTTCTTGGAGACTTGAAAAATTATTTGAAAGATCTATAAAGAAATCTCCATATATTTTTTCTTTCCATACTCTTATGGGCAATGAAATAGCATAATTTATGAATTTAAAGAATGAATATTTTGTTGTATTATTCATTAGCTTTTTTATACACTTTTCATAGTTTCTCCCAAAATTCTACATCATTAACTGAGAGATATTGATATTTATAAAATTACCCACTTTCTAATTGTACATAATATATCTGCTATAAAAGAATCATTTCTTCAAAGGATGTTCAGAAAGAATAATGATCCTATATTTATTAGCTCCTGTTGGGAACCTTTTATTTCTCAGTAAATCCTACCCAAGTGGTACTGAAAACCTACTATATAAAATATACAATAAAAAAAACTTATTTAAAGCTTTTTGAAGTCCTTGAAGAATATCCCAATGCTAAAGGTTCCTGCCCTCCCTGGCAAGCCTTTTTCAAGAGCATAAGCCTTTTTCATTACCATAGATGTTGAGAATTATGCACATTAGATGTATGAGAAATGTACATGAGACTATTTATTAATAAACCCTATACTATTAAGTGTTTGAATTAAGGTTAAAAAAAGAAAGAAAAAGAAAGTCATTTCAAGCATGTTTTTCATTATAATTTTCTGAGAACTAATAAATATTCATCCAATATTCAGTTCTGTTAATAATGCAGGACATCTAAAAATTTTATAAGATACATTGGTGGCAATTTTACAATTCACCAGTGAAGTCCCATTTTTAAATTAGTTGAATGAAAACAAATAACATCTGGTCTCATTCAGTAAGCAAGTAATAGTTTAAAGTCACAATCTCAGAATAAAAAGTAAATTTTGTTAATTAAAAGTATAAAATATAACACTTAGTAAAATTAGATATGACTCATAAAAAATAATTAGCCAAAATAAATTACATACAAAACTGACCTATGATGCTAATATAATCCAAAATAATAAGTTTTAACAATGTTTCAGGGATAGTTCCAAAAGAGTTTGGAAACATACGCAGTAAAGATTTGCCATACTAACGAGCCACAAACTATTTTTCTATGTTTTCATTGGGGTTTTTAGCTAAAAGATGATGCAGAGAAGTACTTTTAAATAAACTGTTTTAAATACTTCTTGAAAACATATTAACATAAAAAACTTTTTAAAATATTGAACTATATCCCCAGTAATCCTACAATTGGAGATTGAAAAAAGTAAAATGCTATACTCATAATCCCTGACTAGTCAGTAATAATCCACGAACTAAACCAAAAAGGTATACAGGGTATATGATCAATACAAAGTAAAAAAATGTTATTTCTTAATTCAGACATTCTTAACATATTATTCATAGGTATAGTGAATATATCTATGAGAAATGTACATATGATAACTAAAAATGCATAAGGATAACATCAATGCAAATGAATAGATAAATATTTAAATTCATGTGTGCGTGTATGTGTGTGTGTGTTTATAAAAGAACAATCTTCTTTTGAAAGGATAAAATTAGATTTAAATAGTATTGAACATATAACTTGATTAATCAAATTATGACTTCTTAATCAGTGATTAATTATATATATTTATAGGTCATACACATATTAAAAAAATTAAATTAATGGGTCAAAAAGCAAAATTGGTTTTAAAAAAATATGTACATTTATTTTTGAAACCAATTTTGCTTTGTGACCCATAATTTTTTTTTTTTTTTTAAATTATTATCAAAGATATTGACTTCCAAAGATACAAATCAAACTCCTTGTGGATAGGGCAAGTAGCAATATAAGCACAGACCTTCAAAATCTTCTTAACTTTAGTTATAAGGAAACTAAAAAAATAAAGATAACATGGTGTGTGTGTGCATGCGCGAGTATGGGTATGTGTGTGTTAAAGGAATATCCAGAGCTGTTTATGCTTATCAACATATACAATGAGTTTGTTAGTGATTCCACTAGAGCACGTGGCAATGCACTTCTATAATTCACTTGTGCACCATTTTAACCCCCTCTTCATGCTATTGCCCTCTTAGGATAAAGTGTCTTCTTCTAGCTATTGACTCCATGGTGTGCAGATGTGTGTTATTGTCCCCTGTGACCTGTTATTCCTTTATTTTCAATTTTATAATTTTTTCTGGTGGCTTAAATTATCCAGATATCCATTGAAAAATTTCGCTTCTCGAAATTAATGGTTTGCGGCAGTTAAAGAAATTACAAGATTTGTAGATTTCCACATAGAGCTGAAGCAGAAATATCGAACCAGACAAGATTTGCTTTGGTGGAATTTACAGTAGTAAGAGCTCTCAACAAATTTTTAACTGTTCTTTAATCCAATATAATGTCTATTTGTTTTGTGCTTTAATAGAGTTTTATTTTATATTTATTAAAGATTAAATCAATAATTTTAGATTAGATAACTTTGTGTTTTTTTAATATGTTTCCTTGTCAGAGACATTAAATTTTTTCCTTATAATTGTGGTTGAAATAGCTATCATATGAAAAAAAAATCTAGTAATTCATCTAATTTAATGTTCTTATTATCTTCCTTAGGATAATTTAGAAGTTACCGTTTCCTTTGTTACTGGGTGCATTAACTATTATTCAGTAAATATAAAAAGTATTTTCTACAATAAATGCAAGGGAATAGAATAAAAATATCATATTGTCTCAGCCGGGACTCGAACCCCGATCTCCTGCTTGCTGGGCTGGCATGTTACCATTTACATTACCAAGACTAGCCAGATAACTTATTAAATTCCCCACACTCTACTTGCAGTCTAAATCCCCGAGAAAGACGAATATATCGTCTTATGGTTGAAGGAACTAACATTGTCAGCTATTTATTAGACTCTTGTTTTTTGCTTTCATTTATTTTTTTTAATATTGTATTTATTGTGGTATTTAATCTCACATTAATTTTATACAATAAATGCAAGGGAATAGAATAAATAATTTTTATATAGAATAACTTTTCTGGCCAACTGGATCTCTGTGCTATTAATGGCTTTGCAGCTCAGTTAAGTTTCAGTTTTTAACCATTATTTTTCAATTGGTTGGACTAGGAATTCATTTAGTATAAAAATGAATCTTAATAAGTTCTTTAATTCATTAAAATACTTGAGAGATGTCTTTTCAAATGCTGCTAATGTTCTACTGTTTATGAGGTTCTTCAAATTAATCGTTTGACGAACTAAAATTAATCATTATAAATATTTAATTTGGTAGTGGTATTTTACCCCACGTAAATTTCAAACAATTAATGAGAGGGAATAGAATATAAAAAACTATCTGTCCCAGCCAGATCAAACTATCACCGGCCTGGATAGCAGGAGATCCAGGTTCGATTCCTGGCTGGGACAGATAGTTTTTTATATTCTATTCCCTCTCATTAATTGTTTAAAATTAATCATTCTTCCAGAAAATTGTATTGTATTATGCTATTTAAATTCCAATTTATTTTTATTTGCATGTATGATTTCCATGTGGAGAAAAGTTAATTTATTTTCTTTGTTAATTTTCTTTGGGAAATTTAGATTATGTTTTGCATAGCAATTTCTATATAACTGATCATATATTTTTCATGTACACAAAACTATATGTCATCAATATATTTGTAAAAAAAATGGGTGTTAAATAAATGTTTATCTTTCAATAATTTTTCCCAAAATATTATTCATTATTATTTCACATACTACTATTAAAATATATATTGTTATAAATTTTTTAACTTTCACATTCCTAAGCAGATATTCTTAATAATTCTCAGAAATTATTATTTTAGTGTATTTTTAATAATTTCAAATAGGATAATAATCAAAGGAGATGAGATAGTAGGGACTGACAAATTTAAAAAAAGGAAAACTGCATGGGATGAACTGAGTTTCATAGCTCCACAATAAAAGAAGTAAACAGTTAACAAAGGACATATGAGGTGTGGTTATTAAATAACGAGACTGATACTGCTACAGAAGAACTACGTATGCGCCAAATCCGAAAGACCGACAGCTCTGCAGCCTAAAACCTTCTGCCTTCCCTTGGTTGTCTAGAAATCAATCTGGCCGTAACCTTCGTTTATGTAAGAGGAGTTTGTTTTGTTTTGCCAAAAAAAAAGTGTAATGTTAGAGCAACAAATTGTTGTGAAATTTCACATGAAATTAGGTAAAGCCCCTGCAGAAACTTATAGTTTATTAAAAGAAGTTTATGACGATGAATGTTTATCAAGGGCACTAGTTTTTGAGTGGTTAAAGCGTTTCCAAGATGGCCGAGAAGACGTTGGAGATCATGACTGTCGGCATCAACCTTCCACATACAAAACAGATGGTTAATTTAAACCGACCGAAAAGGTCAGTCATCAGGTTCGATCTGACTGTCTATTAAAAATTTGTGAGATTGCTTAAATTATTGGAATTTATAAAGAAACTTTACATAACAATTTGAATATGCAAAAAGTGTGTGTGAAAGTGGTGCCTAAAATTCTCATAATCAAACAAAAAGAAGCTCGTAAAAAAGGGTGTACTAACACTTCAGATGCCATTACAAATAACCCGACCTTCTTGAAAAGATTCATAATATGTGACGAATCTTGGTTTTTCACTTACGATCCCAAAACAAAACGTCAATCCATACATTGGAAGGGTCCAACCTCACTGAAAGCTATAAAAGCTTGAATGAGCAAATTGAAATTTAAAGCGATGAAGATCATTTTTTTCAACATTTATGGGATTGTGTACCTTTACTGGGTTCCTGAAGGTCAGACTATTAATCAACATTACTACCATGTAGTGCTTGCTGAACTCAGCGAAAGAGTAAGGAAAAAATGACCCGAATGGTGGAAGAACAAGTCATGGATTCTCCATCAAGACGGCGTGCCGGCTCACAAGCATTGTCAGTCAAGATGTTTCTAGCCAAGGACAACATACCAGTTTCAGACCATCCGCCTTATTCGCCTGACCTGGTACCATGTGACTTTTATCAGTTCCCCAAGGTTAAATCACCATTAAAAGGAACAAAATTTAAAACCGTTGAAGCTGAGAAAGAAAAAGTGGTGAACGCAATGCAGGAGCTCACAGAACAAGACTTCAAGCACTGTTTTGAACTATGGAAAATTTGCATGGAGCACTGTAAGGATAGAGGAGGGGTGTATATTGAAGGTTTTAAAAACTAAATATGTATAAATTTAAAATAAATTTTTTTACAGCAATATCCTCGTTATTTAATAGTCACACCTCGTATAATGAAAAAAGCATACTTTGTAAAGAACTATTTATATTTTGAAGAATTAAAGAACTTTTTTAAACAAGGAAGGGAAAATAATAGTCTTATTACAAAAAAAGCAGGAGAAAGGTGAAAGATAACATTATAAACATGATATAGCAATAAACTAATTATGGACATGTAAGTACGTCATGCCTGTATCTATTTCCTCATTGGATTCTTAAACTAAATCTTATTCTTGTAATGCTGAAAATCTCTGGGGTCAAAAAATAGTACTACCACCTTCCCCAGTAGCTTTAAGCAGTTTAGAAGGGTGGACATTACCATTGAACGACAAACTAAAGTTAAGATGGTAGCCCTAACAGTAGATCGTTTTGTGATTCAAGAAATGAAATGTTGACTTCCACACCTAAGATTCTTGTCTTAATTACAGTTTCATCTTGACTAACTTAAATACGAGCACAAAATAACACCTAATTAAGCACATGATAGTATATAAGTTATTTATTTTTCTTCAATAATTCATTTGAATTTTTAAGTGGGGTGTGAATGTACAGAAACGATGATACACTTCAAATGAAAAAATCCCTATCATTTGTTCAATAGATCACACATTTTTATTTTGATTTTAATAAGAGTTAACCTCCCTTTCAACCACTTAGGGTCATAGAGGGAAGGGATATCTGCAGGTCCCACAGCACCAGGATAGCAAGACCCAAACAGATCCTTTGAGCTACACTGGCATCCATTCCTGCTTTCACACGACCATTCAATAATGGAAAGCTTGTGACATTTAAAGTGTAGGGCAGAACTTATTTGAAAGAAAATCAAATTGTCTATTTCTTGGAAATAGCGGGTTTCAGTTTCTTTAATATATTTTTTTTGCTCTTTAAAACTGTGTATGTAAAATTGAGGGTCATTAACAAAACCTTACTTAAGGCGGCCCGTGAGTTGCGTACGTATACAGCCTTAAGTAGGGCCCCCCCCCCCTGAATTTATAAGAACCAACATGTAGAAAACAAAACAAATACTTTTATCAAAATTAAAATTCTTTAAGAATGATCTATGACACTTGAGCACCATTACAGCTACAAGGTTGCGAACATAAATTTTAAAAATACAATAAGTATAAGAAAGAAACATTTTAAATACATTAAAAGTGTAAAAAAGAAACATTTTAAATATTAAATTTATCTAAAATCACTCTGTAAAACAAAGTTCAATTATTTGCATTAACACTATATAATATAAATTGTCCATAACTGAATGTTTAGAAAAATAAAAATAACTGAACTTTTCATACAGATGACTCACATTGTGCAACATCAGTCTAGATACAAAAATCAATTAAACTTTTTAAGTGAATGTCAATAACTTTAAATTTGATCATTATAATGACTCTTTCTATGTTAATTGGATTCCATGAGGCTTTTACCTTAATTTGTAGGAATGAAACCTATGACATATCAGATTTAATGTGATTTTATTACAATAATATTATTTATATATAATTGTATGAGAAAATTAATCCTTCGACTAAAACAATTTTAACTTGAATGAAGTAAACATCAAATTTATGATAGTACACAATAGGAAATTATTGTCACAGAATAATTAGTAAGTGACGACCCAAAATAGACTGTTATAAAAAAATATAAATACATTTCAGAGACATTACAAGTATAGTAATTATATTTACAACTGAAATATATGGTCAACAATGGATAAAGGTGTATCACAATAATAGAAAAATAGCAAATAAGTAATCAACTTAAAAAAACAAATTTCCTGGAAAATAATATAATTGTTTTAAACCAACGAACAATTTATTAGATATCAACAAAAAGTATTAAATATTTAAACAAAACTAAAGGGAAAAAAACTCACATATATCAAGGACCTCATTAGGAACATGAAGTCCAACTTTAATGAAATTTGAGTCAAGCACTTCTCTCTTAACCATCTTAAGAGATGCCTCAAAGATGACAAGAAATTATTTACGAGCAATGTTTATAAAGTTAAATAGCAATTTAACGACAGCATAAACAATCAGCTAAAGAGTTCCAGCCACCGCCACCCACCAAAGAGATACTGTGGTAGATGTCTTCTGTCCAGGAATGTCAATAAAAGAAGTTTTATATTTCAACATACTACTAGAGCAGGTAAACATTGAGGTCACAATACATTAATTGCAATAAAATATTAAAAGGAAAAATTAGAAACTATACTCTGACAATATTTTCACAAATAAAATTATCAATATAACAAAAATATTTTTATTAAGGAAATCCTTAATGTGCTCATCTGACAAAAATTGATGATAAATCAGTTGTATGTACAACAAGACATTGGAAAAATAAAAGTAATCCTTTCTCTAACTTCATGTGTTATTTAACTTGAAGATGCCAAAGCCAAGTCCGTCATACATCCCGGACTCTCGTCAGCGCTTTCATGGCACTCCGCCCATGTTCTCTGTTTAAATATTAGGTTCATCCATGGCACAATATAATTCTATGTTTTCTAGAAATTTGATCTAAGCAAATCATCAGATTAGCACTTTAATGTCAAGGAAAGTTTAAACTTTCCTTTGGAACTCAGCTACCTTTCTTTGGGTGGCCAATCGCACACGCTGGTTTCAGTTAGTTACCTAAATAGGTCTATTACATTGCCACATGTCTTCAATTAATTCAAGGGAAATAAAATTTCTTGTATTTGAGGTGTCCTAAATGAGTTTAGGTGTCTAGAATTGAACTCATCATATTTTACGAGCAAAAAACTGTTGTGTCTTCAGGACAAAAATTTTCAACCCACATAAATATCCAAACTTTCTACAATTTTCTTCACCTACTTGACTTATCTAACATTTAATTCCGATTAAAACCAAAGTTTTTAATTATTATTTAAATTATTTGAGAAACACACTGTTGTACCTCAAAACAGATTTAACACAATCATTCTGTACACTGACATTTGCTGCCTATTTCTTGTCTTATTTCAGTTTCCGGTGTCCAAAAACTAATTCTATTATGTTTATCAGATTCAATGTTGAAGTATAAAAAAGAAAATAATAATGGACCAACTCCATCGGAGAACGTAACCTTCATTAAAAAGTCCACTGCACGCTAATTTTATAAACAAAACCGATCCCTCAGTAACGTAGTAATTGAATATTTATTTTTAAACTACTAATGACAGCAAACCCCATTCTTAATGTTTTAACGTACTTTAATTTTTATTAAATGTTACTTTTCAAGACTAGCGAATAATGAGAAGAATCGACTCTCCCGAAAATGGTTTCCATTTTATGGCGGTATTACGTTGGGTACTCTTGTTTTGTAGCCCAGCCTTCAGTATTTTTTTACCTCTTGGTTTTTGCATATCCAGCGATCTTTTCACATGTCAGCAAATTAGATTCAAAGGAGGCAGTAAGACGGAGGTTTCCCAAAAAAGATTTTTGCTAAACAATTAGGGCACAGTCCTTTCTTCCAATTTTTACAGATTCACTGAATTATGTAATAATTGTGATTGAATTAGCCCTAAAAATGTTTCTAAAAAAAAAAAAAAAATTACATTTTCAGATAAACCGAATTCCTCATCACAAAATTAGATGGTTTTAGATTTATATAAATTTCTTGTATAAGTTTAAATTTAAGTACCATGTTATGTTGGCTTTAAAATTAAAATTACAGTCATTGAAGTTAGAAAAAAATTTTAAATTTTGTCTTTTAACTCCCACTTTTAACTTATTTATTTTAATTCTGCTTGTCGAATTTCGCCTCAATTAAATAACAAATATGTCCGATATTTCTTAATTTTACAATATAAGTTTTTAGGCTAACTCCAGACCTGTACGTTCAATTTTGGTAAATTACTCTAGACGAGTAACTTACCTTTTAAATTTAGTATACTGATTGGGAGTGATGTCATTGGTCACTTTCTCCCCTCATGTAATTGTCATTTAATGTTATTTTTTGTTTTTTTCTTCATTGTAATCAAATTACAAAATGTTTTTATATCAACAGAAATGCAGTAAATAATAAAAGTTGTTTAAAAAAAAGAATGTATTGTTTTATTCTTTTTACATGATACATTGCGTTGTTTTATTCCGACAATCCAAATGTATCAGCAGCTTCAGGTCAAATGGGATTTTCAATAGAAATTGAGGAGTCAAATTAACAACTGATTTTGACTGACCTAGCCCACCTATAAAATTGCATTAGTGTTTGCTTTTTTTTTTATTATTAGTTAATATGTGTTACAAAAGACTACAAATTGTAAGTCCTAGAACAAAAAATTAAAATTTAGAGATACTGTCCTACTCATAATTCTTAAATTTTGCTATTAAATTCATAATATTTTTCGTTTATTATTTTACAATTGTGTTCTTTCATAATATTTACGCAATATCTAAATTCATTTCGCTAAACTAATTGTTAGGCCTGCTGTATTCGAAAAAAAGTTTCAAGAAACCCCCAAACTTATTGTTCCGCTTCTTTCTTCAGCGAATTCAGCCCTTCATTTTGTATTCAAACGTTGCATGTTAAAGTTCAATAGGGTAAATGGGAAAAGAGGCGATGTCAAAACTGTTATGCATTACATGACTCCAATATGACGTAGCTCAGACTTTTGACTGATTTTTCCTGCCTTTTTTTCACCCCCTGACTGTTCTCGCTCTAAAAATATTATTTTCTGGGGCTTTCCCCTACTACTGAAGAATATAATTACGTAGCGTTACTAAATGTTATATTGTAGGTATAAGCATCGCTTGGACTCCAGATTTCCCTTATCCTTGCAAAAAACTTAAGCTGACTTGAAGAACGTTTACGGATACGCATACAAACATGTATATAAATTTCAGTGACCCTCACTTTTTATATAAAGAATCAAAAGCAACATTTAATAATATTTTATGAGAACCTTAACTGCTATATTCTTTTAAATTTTTTCTGAAAGAGATTTGTAGATACAAGGCAGAAGTAAAATAGTAGAGAGCAGCTGATTGGCTCTTGGCCTATAAATAGGAGTGAAGGGAGCGCTAATTTAGGCATATGAGCGGGGAAAACTGCGAATTGTTCAAATTTTTAGCCTTTACTAAATGGGAGAGAATTAAAAAATAAATAAATAAGAAGCCATGTAATACTATTAAAGTGAATTCCACAAATCTCTTGAGGAAAATTTGCTAATGTTTCTTTTCCTCATTATTATTTATGTTATATAACATTAACATCTTTAATCACATGAAGTAACCAAAAACCTTTTTTACAAAAATGTATTAGATTATAACGTATCAGTATTTACATTCATGATTCCTATGTATATATTTTAGAAAATTTACTTGTATCAGCATGTAGATGTTACATCCCTTCTAATTCCTGTGGCCAAGTTGTCCAACATTTTTGTGAGATGTTACCTCCTTAGTCATTGTGATGTACCTCATAAAAAAAAATTTTTTAAATTTTAGTTTAAATTAATTCTGTTTTTTTTTTTTTTTTTTTTAATTTTTTTTTTTTTTTTTTTTTTTTTTTTTTTTTNTAATGTATCTTCAATTATTTCATTGTGATGTACCTCATAAAAAAAAATTTTTTAATTTTTAGTTTATATTAAATCTGTATTTTTTTTTTTTTTTTTTAATGTTGTCTCCCCTGGTAAAGTGTAAGAGCTGTCAGATTTACATGGTAGTTAGGGTTACCGTTTTACTTGGCGCCAAAGAGAAACTTGACACTTGAGTATTTAGTTTAGGTATTGCTTGTTGAAGGATGATTAATTATGGATTTACTCCACAATGGACTAAAAAAAACTATAGGGAAACTAAAGAGTGAGTATTTGTTTTTTTTTTGTTTTTTAAATCTTGTTAATGTATAAGTTTCTTTGTTAAATTACATTTATTACTCTTGAGTGTCAAAAGTATTGCAAATTTCATTTATTTATCAGTTTTGTAATAGTTATTATTCATTTTTCAATTTAGGACACAGTTTACAATTAAAAAATTTACTATTATATTAATTTTATTTAACATTTTCTACTTGCACATTGAAATTCAAAGACATTAGATAATTGTAGAATATTCTGAAGGCAATACTCATGTATGTGCTACTTGAATGAATTAAATCAATTGTGCTCTTTGTATATTATTAAACAATGATCAGGTATTGTATTTTCTAATTTTATTTGCCCTATGCCCAATTTTTCTATACCCAGAAATTAATTTTCTCCCACAGATTATTTTAATTTACTATTTTCTCTTCCAAGGTAGGTCCTCAAAAGTTTTACTTAATTTAAATCTAGCCATTGGATAGGGGTTTCCTTTGTTGCTTAATCCTAATCCTACAGGATGATAGCACCTTATGTTAAGGGTTATTTTATTAGTTAAATTTGAAATATGATTCAGTCCCAATTTTATTGCATTCTCTTCATAATAATTTTAAATGATTTTACAAGAATTATTATTAATTGTAAACAACTAATAATTAATAATTTAATTATAATAATCAATTATTATTAATTACTATATACTTATTTATTATACAACACACTTTTACTTACTGTACACTATTTAACTGTTATCAAATACTGCTACATGTAAGTAAACATTAATTAAAAATATCATTACCAAAAATTTAATTGTTTTTGCTACTCGTGAAGTTTTAATTAGTTACTTGTTGATTAATAAAGTTTTAAAGTGTTATTTGTATTATTACAATTCTTAAATTAGTTTTGTATAAAAATTATAAGACTTTTTAAAAGTTGTCTGTAGAATTTTTTTCTTAGCTTTTTGCTTATCACTTTAACTGAGAGTGGCCATCATCCTCTCAGAGCAGTGGACATCTCTCCTCATGCAAAATTTCTCATTTGTAATAATTTTTAACTTAGTAATCAAATTGCGGAATGTCATACACAACAGAATGTAATAAATAAGTTTTGTAAAATATGTGTGTGTGTTTACTATTTAAGTTTTGTATTTTTTGTACACAAATATTTGTAAGTTTTTATTGCTATAAATATGGCTTTGATTTTTTAGATATTGAATCTAAACAGTCTAACGAAGAGGAATTGTTTCTTTCTTTTTACAATGAGTGGAAACATGATAAATTTGATTTAAATAATGCATCATATAAAGTGATTCCAAAATTTTATAATGTAGTAAGTACTTTTCAGAATTTAGTTCAAGTTGATTTTTATAGATTATTTTTAATGAAAACTAACATTTATTTGAGTATTTTCTATTGATATGTAAGCACATATGAACAACAAACAACAATGAACATATATTTTAGACTAATAATTTGAAAATATGTACTATCAGATGTTTTCTTTCCTTTATTTTATTTATATTAGATGTACAGAAACTGTTTTGGTGAGGCTTTTAGTATAGTCTCTCCAGATACTTTGATAATTTAAAAAAAAAAATGGAGGCAAAAAACTAAAAGGCAACAATATTGTTAGAAACCTTTAGAAAACATGCATCACTCTTACAACACTAGACCTTAGCCTAGTGGGCCTGTCTAGGACCTTGTTTTATGAACTTGGCACTAATTAATTGATTCATTTTTAGTTGATTTCCATCTCATAAGGAAATTATCTCTCTGTAGGGCAATCAAGTTATTTACATTGGTATCATGACACATTTTTTGAGAAATTTTAATGTATCTTCAATTATTCTAAATTGGAGATACTTAAAATATGGTTTATTAATATTTTTGTCTGTTTGAGCTTTAGCGCTCACAATTTTTAAAATAATGAAACCCAATGTGGTATTTAAGCTTTTTGCAAATCATTGGGTGAGTTTGTAAATGTCTAAATCTTTCATGGAAGGTGGGGGGGGCTTTAGGGGGAAACAAGAATATTAGGGAGTAACTTTGTTTTAAAATACAATGCTGTTAAGAGCTTTACCTACCTTGGAACTAAGATTTAGATTGAAACAAGGTAGGTGATATAAGAATTGAAATACGGATAAGAATTATAGCAGGCAATAAATCGTTTGGCCTGAGGTTTCTAAACGAACACTTATTGGTTATTTTGATATTGGTTTGATTTATGTTGGTTATTGAAACCAACATAAATCAACCTTACAATTCCCTAATCAGACCAGAAATCTTTTACAGCACAGAAACCTGGCTCTTTAAAATTTTGGATCATCAAGCGTGAAAGTATTCAAGAAAAAGTCCTAAGCCACATTTATGATTCTGTATATGCACAAGGGTACTTGGCTTACAGGAAGCAACGAGGAATTACTTAACCAGAGGACATAGTATGTTGAAACATACTATATTATTGATTATATGATATAATCAAATATTAAGCTGGCTTGGGCATGTGCGTCTGACAGCTGATGAGAGGATGACCAAGAAAATTAAACAAGAAATTTTTCTTGGAAAAAGGAGAGAGGATGCCCCAAGGAACTGTTGGAAATCATAGTGCCAATATCTTCTCTCATGTATTTTATTTTTATAGTTGTGAATTTACAAATTTCTACTTGTATGGCTAACATGAATTATTTCTTAACAGATTAGAAGACATAATTTGGAAGAAAAAAGAAAAAAAAAACTGAATTAAGAAAATGAAAGAATGAAGGTGAAATTTAAAGAAGCAATTTTACTGAAAAGATTCCTTAGGCTATACATCATACAGAATAAAAGCCTAGTACAGCATAGGAAACTGCAGCCTGGGAGTTAGCTTATAGTAAGGCAAAAGCAGATATAATTTTAGCGGTTAGTCTAAGTGTACTGAAGCAAATAAGGGGCTGAGAGACAGAGGTCTGGATAAGTTAAGCTCCATCTAAGCATTAGAAATACTTTTATGGAAAGCTACATTATTGAGTATTGCCCAGAATGCTCTGCAGAGAAAATGTGAGAGACCACATTTTTGAAATTATAAAATAAAAATTATTACTCAATATCCTCAGAATCCTGTGATTTCCTTCAAATCCTCATGCATTTTGTTTTGTCAGAGCTAATGTCCATGCTTATCAAGAAAAACACATGTTTGTGGATAATAAGGTTTATCTGAAGACCACAGTCATTAGCAGTTTTCATCGCTATGCCATCTGTAAATGAAAACAGCTCACCCCCCTTTTCCCTTTAATATGTTTAATATACTGACCAGATGTCACTAACAGAGCATCCCACATCCATTCATAACTTAAGAATATATTGAATATTTATAAAAAGCTTACTATTGTGAATTCTACAGGTAATAGAGGGTTTGTCTCTCTCTCTCTCTCTCTCTCTGATCCCCTCAAAGCCTATCCTCTGGTGTGAAACGGTCCAGTGTGGCCAAAATGCCATTGAAAAAAAAGTCAACAAAAATCAACCTTCATATGAACATAAGTTTGGATTCAAATGCCACATTTGTTTAAAATTTGGGCTTAAAACAAATTTTTGTCCTATGAAAATTAATAATGAACAAAGTTAAATTATCGCTGAGGTTAATTTCAGGTTTCATGATAAATTCCTTTGGTAAACTTAATTACACAAGTATTTACCGTGTAGTTTTGTAATGTTTTGAACATTCTCTTTTCAGCCCTGAAGAAGCCATCACACGATGTGCGAAAGCTCGGCAAATAACACCAATTTGACACGGTCCAACCCGGAAGAAGAAACGGTAAATACTTCTGACAACCGTCGAAGCCTACGTGAACATTAATTACACAAATTAAGGCTCACTTTAGTAATAGTTGTTATTTGACTGGTTTTTGTTCATATGTATCTAAGAAAAACTACTTTCAAAGTTTGATGAAAGAAGTGTCAATAGCTGACAGTAGAAGTGTAGTTGCTAAAACTAAGTTGCCTGCAGAGATAAAGGAATCGAAACATCTTTTGTGCAAACAGAGAATAAGAATAATACCTAAATGGTACTTAATTTATTCCTGAGTTAGATTAATGTGTTAAGACGTGAATTTCATTGAGAAATATGTTGCGGTTTTTGTATTTTCCGTCATTTTTACCCCAATAGGATTGCATATAAACTATTTTTGTTTAATTTCAACAATTTTATAATGAATAAATAATATTTGAAAATGGGTAGTAAAATAGATTTTTAAGTATGTAATAAAATATTATTTTGGAATAATTTGCACTGTTTTTCTGTACATGATTACCATGCTTGTGTCTTGTGTATCAGGTTTTCTTGATACTTCCGTGTGATTCTTGTCCACTTCTCAGGCTAACTGACCTTCGTTTTTAAATTTAGCTATATGAACTAAACTATTTGTATAACTTCATTTAGTTTTTTAAAAATAAATGTCTATTTTTTTAAGTAGTGAAAATGTATTGTT
>KZ808238.1:106869-119285 GCA_000696205.2 Oncopeltus fasciatus
TCACATATATATATATATTAGATTACTAAAATGGAAATAGAGGGTCTCTGTAATTGTTTCTCAAGAAAAGTATTTATTATAAATTCATTCTAGATACCAGATGATTCAGATGCTTTACCTTTAAAATTAAGAGAAGAAGCGAGATCATTATTTCTCCAAAGGCGAAGTGTAACATTACTTGATAATAATGAACTAAGGACTTTATGGGACCTTCTAGACAAACATCATACCCCACCCAATGTTAGAAATGAACAGTTAATAACATATGTTGATTTGAAGAAAGTAATTGCCAAAGCAAGCCCCAAGTGCAAGTAAGTTTACATTTATTGATTCAAGATATTTATGATTATTATTGTATTATTCAATAATTTATTATTATTTATTATAAACATGAATCAATGTTTTTATTTCAGAGAATATTTTACTGCAAAACTTTTTGCTCTGCTACAGCAGAATGATGTCTATAATAGAGTTAATATTCTTGCTCTATTTAATTATGCTATGCGTAAAGCTTGGCTTCAACAGACAAGAATTGGCTTATCTCTATATGACGCTTCAGGAAAAGGATACCTTAGAGAATCGGTATTTGTATTATCATTTATAAATTTTTTATGGTCAATAATATTTTTAATAATTTTTCTTAGATCATTAGTAATCTTCCTTACTACCATACTTTACTTTTTGATACCTAATTTTTGTTTTTGTAATAAATATGGTAGATCTCCCCTGCAATACACATTGATTAATATATTGCAAAATAGTGATCTTTACAAATCATCATATTCATTCTTTCATTGTTTTAATTGCTTGCTGTCTAAAGAAATTTTAATTTCCTTCATTTTCCTTTACTTATTGATGTATAGTGAGTGGGCCTCAGCAAGGAAATAATTTCTTTCCCCCAGTCTCATAGTTCAAGATATCAACATGCTGTTCATTAGTTATGCCCTTCCTATTTAAATCTTGTTTATTTCTTCTTTTACCAAGCATAAGTGAATTCACTCTCAGTTTTTATGTTTTTAAATACCCACCTTTAAAATCTTTTGCATTTAATCATTCTACTAACTTGTACCTCTGATTTCTTATCTTCTGCAAAACCTTGTTCTAGCTTCATGACTCCTTCAAAACAACCTGATTCCCTTTTTTTTCTCTTGTCAAGTTGTGCCTATTCTTACTCACACAACTTCACTCTAAATAAATTATGCTTACAATTTCTTATCTGTCTGATCCTCTCGATGTTTATTTTTTTCTACTATAGTGTATGAAAGTTCATAGAATGATATCAAAATATTCAAGCAAGTATAAATGGTATAGAGACCTAATACATATATCCTGCAATCTACTAGAAGTGTCCAAATGATTTGTATCCATTACTGTGGTTATGGTCCAGACCACATTATGGATTGTCTGTGATCCCTTTTCAAAAGAGATGCTTTTCTGAGGTAATCATACATATTCATCATGTAGAACTTTGCCATCGCTTCCATTCTGAACATTTATGTGTTCAGGGACTTTTAACAGCTCTAAGCCACCCTTGGAGAGTGCTGTCCTCTGTTGAGGCTACCCGGTATCTGTCTCCACCAGAAAAAAGTCCTGTCTCTGTCCACAAGGGTACTCTGTTACACCAACTTTCTTTGCCTGTCTTTTAGTTTTGGGCCTGTCGTTACCCTTGACAGTTTGACTGTGAAGAGAGAAAATAGCCCTTGCTTTGTATGGAAAGGAAGCAAAGAAATAATAAAACAGCACTTCCCCAATAAACACTCATTTATCTTACTGGCCAGTGGGATAAATTTGTGAGTAAAATTGTACTTATAGTTCCCCTTCTTATGGGACTTCATCAGAATAAATTCTCCATAATAAATACCTTCATTTTCACTCATTTCTACAATAAAGCAGAATTTCTGCTAAAATATTACATATTCTCATTCTAATGTAAATTTTTCATTTGTTTTAAGTCAACTATAACACTGGGGAACACATTTTTTGATCAGTTAGATATGACACAGTTTTTTCACTAATTCTTGGCATCTGAATCTGAGAATAACCTCAGATTTAGTTTATCACGTCAACCTTTTAAACAACAAGATATCCTCAGAAATCATAAAAATCATGCATTTAAAAGAAGATAAAGTATAAATGTACCAAATATACTAAATATATGTTACAAAACATTTAATGTAAGTTATATATAGTTCATACATTTAAAATAGTTTAATTAATGAACAGTACTTAAAAATTAAGATAACAATTTGCGTTTGTAGCTTTTTCTGGAGTGTTTAGTTTGTGTTCATTCCCGCTTGATGCTCCAACAATAGTCAGCCATGATATGTACGTCCCATCTACCTTGATACTTTGCTTCCATGACCCTCAAATCTTGATGGAAACGCTCACCCTGCTCATCACTCACTGCACCAAGATTGTCCGGGAAATCAGCAAGGTGGCTGTGTAAAAAATGCAATTTAATGCTCATGTTGCAACCTAGCTTTTGGAAGCTTTCTAAGAGTTGCTGGACAATTTTGAAGTAATTCAATGCTCATGTATTTCCAAGAAAGTCTTTAACAATGTTTTTGAATGCCATATCTGTATACCCCTTCTTCCAAAGAGGGAAATTTATTGAAAACTGGCACAGGGACTTTGGCTGAATGCGGTACTGGGCGTTTAGCTGACGGTAAACTAGGATACTCTATATTACATTTTTTTTTTCTTGTTATATCCCGATGTTTTCACATACAAAACTAACAATCACTTGATCTTTGGGCTCACCTCAAATCATAGGTATACCAAATGGAAGCTTATCACGTGTTCCCTTGGTCCACATCCGTAAATCCTCAACGCACTGTTTACTCACTATGAGGTGCCTATACTTTATCTTGATCACCAAGTTTTACTTTAAAATAGGCAAAATATGCTTGTCTGACAAATGTACTGATGCTTGTCCTTTGACCGGGAATGGTAAAACTGTCACATATATAACAAAACGAATCAGGGCTGTTTTCGCACTTTCGACGTGTAGGAGCAGAGTTAGCCATAAGGAAACGTTTCAGTTCAAACACACTATGTAGTTCTGTACACTTCTGTAATGAAATACTAAATACTGCTTACAGACACAATGTTTCACCACAGTATAACAGGCGTAACTAAACAGACAGGTCTAGACCAGCATGTGCCCCACCCACATACAAAGAAAACTAAAACAAAGAAGAAAACTAAAAACAGATTTGAAACCAGCATGCCTAATTCTATAGAACACAGCTAAAAAATCTAACTCAACAGAAATTGAGTTTCAAATTTTTCCCCAGTGTAATTAATTATCCTAAATTTACTCATCTAAGAATACTTTTGTAACCTGAGTTTTGGCTTATTAGTCATCTCTATCAAGATTCATTATTATTATTTTGTTATTCAATATATATATATTATAATTCAATATTGTTGTTACATTCAAGTTTCATTTATTATATTCATTACATATTTATAGTTAAGTTTCTTTTGCTATCTATATCACATCTGCATGTTTCAAGCATTATTTTAATAAATTAAAATGATAGCATAGTCCCAATTAAACAGCTTCTCTTGGGGACTCTACTGCGAACAACTGAAAAGATTGTACAATATGTTGTCTGAGCATTATTATGCTTTGATCAACCAAAAAGGAGTTATATTTCTACAAGATAATGCTTGTTCTCACACTTCCCGTCGAGTCAAAGAAAAGTTTAAAGAACTTTATGGGTTCATGGGTTTTAGATCATAGAATCAATCATCTCTAAGTGTGTCATTAAGGAAGTCAAAGAGAACAAAAGTTTTACACTGCCCAAAGTATGGCAAGCACCTGGTGGAGTGAGGCTGAAGCACTGTCATTCTTATTCTCCTTAATTTCATTCTTGTGGTTTAGGCTATTGATTTCTTTTCGGGATTTTTTTTAGTCATCAATATTTTTATGATACATTATTTTAACAAGTAAATGAAGCTATATATATATATGGTATAGAGACCTAATACATATANACTTTAAAGATTCACAAGATTAACACACAATTTGTAAATTTCCTCAAACATGCTATGACATATTGGAAGACTGTGTACACATAATAAAAGCTTGGCCTTGCATATTTACAATCTTTATTAAACTATATTATTGAAAGTTAATATATTAAGTTTATTGTTAAGATTGTCAATTATTGTTTTCAGGATTTAGAAAGTTATATCCTTGATCTTATTCCTACTTTGCCTCAGTTAGATGGCCTTGAAAAGTCATTTCATAGTTTTTATGTGTGCACAGCAGTTAGAAAATTTCTTTTCTTTCTTGACCCAATGAGGACTGGAAAAATTCGTGTTCAGGACATTCTTGCTTGCAGTTTCCTAGATGATCTTCTAGAGGTAGATAAAATACTTGAATTGATTTTACTATAAGTTTTTGTTATAATTATATTGATATGTCAATAAAGTAATAATTTTATAAATGTTATTAATATTGTAAAAATTTAATTGTTGTCTTGCTTATAGCAAAGTGTATCTGAAAAATTAATACTTTTGGAAAAATTAATCCTTATGTTATCCTTAGTTTTACGTTCTCTCTTTCTTTATAAAAAGGAAAATAAATAAAACTGTAATAATAATTTTTAAAATAATAATAATAAACAAGGAGCATGTCGATGAGGGTGACTGCTGGGTCGTTGCGATCCCCCTTCCCTGAGCACAGTAAACCCCTCACACTCACCAGAACAGTGCACTAAAAACAAACACTATCACCAGGGGGCAACCTCCCCTGGGTGACACACCTGGCCGTAGGTTTAAAAGGCAATTCTCATTAAATATGGAGTACAACCTAAGGCTGAGGAATAGAGAAGGGCCTCTGCCTGGGGACTTCTGGAGCCAGTGCTGGAGGTTACAGCAAGCGAACCACTGGTGGACGTGGGTTGAACAGGCGGACACCGCCCGGGTACCCAAAAGAATTGCAGTTGATATTGCTGGGATAAGTGCTTCCCCCGAGTCTTCTCGAGGGACCACATCCCAGCCCAGAAGATTATTGAGATGAATAAATTTGTCATGTGCACCTACCTTATTTTGACACAAAATGAAACAATAAGAATCGGCTACCGTCAGTACAACCATTTTTGTGCGGAATACCCTGGCATTAAAGTTACAATTCAAAGGGTAGCTGACCAAAGACGTGCAATCATAGCAAATAATCTTCTACCACCGCAATTCAGCAATTGCGAAATGAAGTTGCAAAGAATCTCGAATCAGTTGAAGAATTTTCAAGAAAATCAGGCAGCCATGAATTGAGTGAAGCACAGTTCCTGAATGATAATTCACCAGTAACACTGTTACAGGAAATGGAATCTCAGCTACTGTTTGTATGGATCGACATGACGATTTACTTGAGATATTAAAGTGTGAATTCCACAATGCATATGAACAGGCACTTGGAATAGAGCCAAAACTCAGGCACCCACTTCCAAGATTAGGATGGCCCCCCTTTCTTATAAAAGGCACAAAACTAATGAACACTAAAATCATGGCTGAATATATGCCAAATGCTACAGACTTATGCTATGGTTTATGCTGCAGGCGTTGGGGTAGCAACGGTAATTACCAGCTTAAATCCCATGCCCCTTGACACACACAAGACTTATGAAAGAACTACCTTGGCTTAGAAGATTCCAAAGTTGTGTAAATGAACTCAGAAAAGACATCGGGATGTTGTATTGATGTATGAGAGAGATGAAGGGGGCTGTCGTCTTAGGACTAAGGTTTAATTCCTTTATGAGGAAAGCCGGCTTTCACCCTGGGATACCTTCTACTATAAAACGCCGTATTGTTGAGTTTCTGGGCACGCTAAAACAGCAGCTTTCAGTATATGTAACCCGAATAAGAATATACAAAAAGTCTTTAAATCGTAGAGCCGACAATGATAAGTTCTCGAGGAACGAACAGGCCTTCTATCGTAGGTTGCAAGACATATCTGAAGATGGAGACATAACGGCACTTACTCAAGAAGATGAATAACAGTACTGGAACTCTATCTGGTCTCAGCCAGCCTGGCTATTTTGATCAACAGGCACATTGGATTCTTGATGCTAGACAGCGTAATGAATTAATACCTGAAATGGAGTCCCAGGGTATATCAATTGATTACCTATCTAGAGCACTGAGAAAAACTCAGAATTGGAAGGCACCAGGTCCGCACAGTATTCATAACTTTTGATGGAAAAAATTATCTTCAGTACATGTGAAACTATTATTTTCCTTAAGCCGATTCATCCAGACACCTATTGAGTTTCCCCACTTTTTTGGTGAAGGCTTAACCTATCTCAAATTAAAGTCAGGAAATCCAGCAGTTCTAGCTAATTATAGACCAATCACATGCCTCAATTCCGTTTATGAGCTTCTTACCTCATGTATTGCAGATATTATATATCTCGCATTGGATTCTCATCACTTGATAGCTTCAACTCAAAAAGGGTGTGCGCAAGGTTCTTATGGATGCAAGGAGCTTCTTATGATTGATTCGGTAATCACAGAACATGCAATTCACAAGAAGATAAATTTAAGTACAGAATACATCGATTACAGGAAAGCATATGATTCGGTACCACATGACTGGCTGTTGGAAACTTTAAAGATTCACAAGATTAACACACAATTTGTAAATTTCCTCAAACATGCTATGACATATTGGAAGACTGTGTTAGTTTTGGATCCAAGCTCAGATATCATTTCCACTAGGCAACTCCCTATCCGTAAAGGAATTTTTCAGGGGGAAAGACTTTTTAAGTCCATTATGGTTTATTCTTGCATTGAATCCGCTATCCTACTATAAGTTCCCAATAAGGAATCATCCGGATATGGCTATAAACTTGGCAAAGTAGAAGGTCAAACAGTTTGTGCCACGCATCTAAACTGGGGGACAAAAAAACCGGCGCACCTGGAATTTTACCTGAAAAATGTATATAAACATTTTTATAACAGGTCAAAGGTCACAATTTGCTCACCTTTATTTATTGTGATATATTCTGTTTGTTGTATACCAAGAATAAAGGGTAAAAAACACAACATGAGTGGGTAAAAAAATCTTTATTGAAAAAGAAAAGAAAAATGGTCACTTTTAGAAAAAAATAAACACACTCTAAACGAAAAATAACACTCTATTATTAAGAAATGTGAGTCATTAGTACCGAGTGTTGCCTCCCCTTGCTTGAATAACATCCCGGGTTCTTCTAGGCATACTGCGAATCAGGTTGGCTACACGATTTTGAGGTATCTGATCCCATTCACGTACCAGAGCCGTCCTTAGCTCTTGGAGGTCACTTGGTGGGTTCTGTTGTCGCCGAATGGACGTTCCAAGCTGGTCCCAAAGGTGTTCGATAGGGTTGAGGTCAGGGCTGCGAGCTGGCCACTCCAAAGTGCGGACGCCTACCTCATCCAGGTAGTCCCTTACAACGTGTGCGACGTGTGGCCGTGCATTATCATGCATAAAAAGGAAATTGGGTCCGATAAACGTGGCAAACGGTACCACATATTCCTCCAGAATGTCAGTCACATACGTATGTGCATTAAGCGTTGGCCTTCGGAACACATAGAGGTCTGTCTTAGCCTCTAAACAAATTCCACCCCAAACCATCACCGAGCCCCCTCCAAACTGCACTCTTCCCCTAATGTTGCACTGTGCATATCGCTCGCCTAATCTTCTCCACACTCGAACTCGGCCATCTGCACCGTACAGGTTAAACCTGGACTCGTCAGAAAAGAGAACAGAGGCCCAATCATCTTCTGTCCAGGCGGAATGTTCTCGACAAAAGTTGAGGCGAGCTGTTCGGTGCGCTGCGGTGAGCAGAGGGCCGGATGCGGGGACTCTGGAGTGGATATCGAGCTCTGCAAGCCTCCTCCTTACTGTTCGCACGCTTACATTTGATTGAAAGCGATTTCTGAGGGCCTGGAGAGCAATGAAGCGATCATCAGCTGGGAGTGTCGCTCTTGGACGGCCTGATCCCGGCCTCCTGGCATAGCTACCAGTTTCGCGAAACCTCTGAACTGCCCGGCGAACTGTTGTTTCAGGCAGTCCATGAACTCTGGCCGCGTATCGTTGGCTTCGGCCGTCTTCGATCAACGCCATAATTCGCGCAACAACCTCTGTCGTCAAAACCATTTTTAATGTTTTAAAATTATGAATTTTCTCTTTAAGAAAGAAAGGAAAGAAGAAACGCCAATCAATGTGTTTCTGGAGACAAACTGAATTCAAAATTATGAATTTTTCCTTTAAGAAAGAAAGGAGAGATAAAGTCCATCTTTCAGTTTATATCATTAATCCTAGAGAGGATTAAGACATTTGTTGTCAAAACATAAGGAATCGTACTCCCATTTGATCTGTCGTGCCAGTTATTACACCGCACATAAAAATAATTATTTAATCTGCATTTTTCAGGTAAAATTCCAGGTGCGCCGGTTTTTTTGTCCCCCAGTGTATTATATATGGATGATTTAAAAGTATACACTGGTAGAAACGATCATCTAGAAATGCAGCTAAATATTGTAAAAAATTTCTCTACCAGCTTACAAATAATGTTTGGGTTCAATAAATGCAGAACACAAATGTTTTGAAAGGGAAATATTCTACCCACTGAATGCAGGTTAGAAGGAGAAGAGTTATTAGAGTCAATGGCTAATAAGGATACTTACAAGTATTTAGGGCTCGCACAAGCGCGTGGACTTCAGCATAAAGCAATAAGAGAAACCCTGTGTAAGAAGTTTACACACAAACTTAAACTCGTAGCACGTAGTGGCCTCAAGAGCGCAAATTTATCGCATGCCATAAATTAATTTTGAGCCTCATTATTGACATACTCATTTGTAGTGAAATGATGGACGCCCACAGTTTTGGATGCCTAACAGAGAAAGATCTGTACGACCCTCACCGAATTTAGAAAACGTCATCCAAGCTCAGCTGTTTTCGCTGGGTTTCTCTCCCTCGCACAGCTTGTGGTCGAGGGATTGTAGATTTGAGGTTTTTACATGATAAGCAAGTGTTCCAAATGAGAAAATACTTTTCAGCAAATCATGATGAACCTCTAATCGCAACAATATGTTTAACGGATTGCGGGTTCATGCCTCTAAATCTTACCCGGATCAATAACATTTCAACTGCACAAAAATAATGTTCAATGTGTCCTAATGTTCAACTAATGTTCAAGGCATGGAAAAGAAAACTACTTCATGGACAATTCCAAACCATGCTGGATTCTGATTATGTGGACAAAGCAGAATCTAATGTATGACTTTTGAGAGGAAGATTGTTCCCTGAGACAGAAGGGTTTATGGCAGCACTTCAGGATCAGGTCGTACCAACAAAATATTACCTCAGCAAGATAGTAGGCATTAAGACCATCATGGATCTAGCTTGCCGGATATGTGATGTACATCTCGAAACCATCTTTCATATGATGTCAGCATGACCAGTATTGTGCAAAAAGAATAGTTAGAGAGGCATAATAATGTGGCCAAAATAATACATCTGGCATTATGTAAGCTGACTAGCCTGTTAACAGAGGATAACCGTATTATAGATATTCCCCTTAATCAGTACTAGAAAACCAAGAAAATACCATACATTGGGACCGCACAGTGCTGTCAGATCATTCTATCATGCATAACCGTCCTGATTTGGTCTGGCATGATAAAAGAAAAAAAGGGTATTTTTGATTGATGTTGCGGTTCCGGACATGAACAACTAAACTATTGCATATACAGAAAAAAAGAGGAAATACCGCGAGCTTTCATCTGAAATTTTAACGCAATGGAGGGAAACCGAAAACGTCAAAATAGTCCTTATCATAATTTCAGCACTTGGGGTGGTGCCTCGTACATTATTTGGTAGTCTTGAAGAAATAGGAGTTGACAAAGGATTAATAATTCAAATACAAGAGGCAGTATTATTATCAATGTGTTGCATTTTAAGGACAGTTTTAGGTGGAAAATGAAAATCATAAATACAACATAAATTACAAGAAACGCTTGGACTCCTTGCCTGTCAGCCGCAGTCTAAGATATACCGGGGATTAATCCCTGAGAACATCAAGAGAATAATAATAATATTTAGCTTGATAAAAACCCATAGACTCAAATTTTTAGCGAAACTTGTTTTTACTTCAAATGTTTCTGAATTATGCGAGTGTTTGGTGTGTATATATATTAAAGTTCTTTTTAGGGGGAGGGAGTGTTATGTATTGTTTATTTAAAATTTTCCATTATCCTTCTTTATTTTATTTTTTTATTAAATTTATATTAAGTGTGTGTAAATTTGAAAATGAATTTTAGAGCCCACTTGCCTTCTATTTCTTAATTCGTTGTCTGAACAAATAGTATTGAGGTCTATTAAAAAAGACTTTGTTCAAGGTTGACCATTGTGACCTATGGGTAGGAAGTTATCAGACCTTGATGAATAAGATATTGTATTAAAAACATGTTTATGAGACTAAATGTTTGTTATTAATGCCAATATTTTGACTTGAATTTCAGGGCTGTGTAGCAAAGACAGAAACTGAAAAAACAAATTAAAATGTTGTTTTTATACATTCAAACAAAAATATGAGGGGCACTGGGGTAGCTCATGGGATCCGTTCTGGTCTCGCAATCCTGATGCTGCAGGTTCGAATCCCGCCCAGGGCAAGCTTTTATTTATTAGTAAAAGCTTGTCCCGAGCTGTGATGTAAAGTATAGCCGTTTTAGTGGTTAAAAGGTAGGTTTACACTAAAAAAAAAAAAAAAATTGTATGATATGAGATGTATATAATTAAAAAATTGTCCGATTATAAGGAAGTGAAAGTAGAGAGCACCATAGAAGATAACAATTGACTAAACAGTTAATAGGCGGTATTGGTATAATAAAAATTCAGGTAATTGTATTTACTAATGCAAGGGTAGCAGAGTCTGGAGAAGGAAAACTTGGGGATTATCTAAAGGAGTTTTTTAAGCTGGGGGGGGGGGGGAGGGAGTAAGTATTTGATAGTATTGGAGAATTCTAAGGTTTATGACCACTCATTGGTGTGAGAACATAATCATTAAGTGATGTTATATAAATATGTGTTTAAGAACAAGGAAGTTTTAACTATTTGATGATTTTAGTTGGGGTTCGGTCTACCTTGACCGAACCCCATCTAGAATCATCTATTAATAATATCTACGGTCAAAAACTCTCCATTTGGAAGTTTTAACTTTTTTGTTTTATGAATTTTTGCTGATAATAAGCTATATATATTAATGCAATTTGTGTACTCTTTTTAAATTGAAGATGTCGATGTTGCCAAAATTAGCTTTTTATTTATAGGGCAATATGACCCACTTCATTTTATCCATAAAAAAAAGCTTCCGTTAATTTAATCAAGAACTCTGACACATTTCTTAGTTTTGTGAAAATTTAAATAATTAATAAATTCTAATGTAGTAGAATTTTTAATCTTTAAATATTTGTTCCAGCTGAGAGATGGAGATCTTCCTAAAGATTTACAAGATGCTAATTGGTTTTCAGCTCCTTCTGCATTGAGGGTGTATGGACAATATTTAAATCTGGATAAGGATCACAATGGTATGCTGAGTAAAGCTGAACTTTCTGGGTACTTCATCTTTTTTTCTTAGTAGTATTATTTGAATTAAAAATCTCTGTTTATGAGCTTTTAAAAATGTATTTACTCATAAATATTCAGAGAAAATTTAAAAAAATATATCTTTATTAAACTAGTGGATATTAGTTGTTCTAAGAACTCGTATCCACTAGTTTTATTAGAGATTTTTTTGTATAATAGAAATTTTAAAATGTATAAAATCTTCTTTATTAAAGGCGTTTGCATATTGTGTCTCTCCTAGTTCTGTTTTTTTTTTCTTTTTATTTTTTTATTATTTATTTTTTTTTTTTTCCACTTCCCATGCAATCACTTGAGGTATTGAGGGATGGACTATTTACACCACCCCATTTTAAAGGTTGGGAAAGTTTTTATATTTCAATAATCATGCCTGGGGCTGCTTCATCCTCCAGAAGTAAATTATACATAAATTCACTCTACAATCAATTCAGTATGAATCCATTGTATTGCATTTTTTCCATTCCTAATTTCCTGTAAACTGTTATGTTTTTGTTTTTTTACTTTAAGTTTAGTACCAAGAGCCTGCATTTATATTCTGTTTAATATATATATATATATATAATATAAGTGTTCCAAATGAGAAAATACTTTTCAGCAAATCATGATGAACTTCTAATCGTAGCAATATGTTCAACAGATTGCAGGTTAACGCCTCTAAATCCCGCCAGATCAATAACTTTATCAGAGGAGACCGAGGTTTTACATGTTCAAAGTGTCCTAAAGACATGGAAAAGAAAACTACTTCATGGACAATTCCAGACCCGGCTTGATTCAAATTATGTGG